>JBBPCX010124072.1:5145-19619 GCA_037974365.1 Hydrocynus forskahlii
TCTCCATCCTCTCCCTCTCCCGTTACTCTCGCTTCACTCTCCATCCTCTCCCTCTCCCGTTACTCTCACTTCACTCTACATCCTCTCCCTCTCCCGTTACTCTCACTTCACTCTCCACCCTCTCCCTCTCCCGTTACTCTCGCTTCACTCTCCATCCTCTCCCTCTCCCGTTACTCTTGCTTCACTCTCCATCCTCTCCCTCTCCCGTTACTCTCCCTTCACTCTCCATCCCCTCCCTCTCCCGTTACTCTCCCTTCACTCTCCATGCTCTCCCTCGCAACATTCCATGCCTGCAAAAGTAGTAACAAAAAGATCCTAATGGCAGATTGTTTGAAGTTAGTTATCATCATTTGCATCTTATTGTACATTGTTGTTTAAATAACCCCTATTACTATAGAGTTATTGTAGTTTTACTGTGATATTTAAATTTAGTTACATACTTTCTGTGTTGATAAGCACAAAAAAGTGTTTTTGCATTTTATTTATTTTTTCCCATTTTCCATTTTACTGTCCACTTTCTGCTGAGACAGTGCAAATTTCCAACTTGTGGGACTAATAAAGATTTATTTTATCTTCAAATCATAAAACACTTCTATCCTCTTACTTACAAACATACACAAATCTATTGAAAGTTTACAATCCATAGTTTTGACACATCTCGGGATTAAAAGACATAATGTTCATGTTCATGGTGTCGTTCTGGAGTAGATTTCCCACTGGCTCCTGACTTTTTCTTTTTCCTCCACACAGGGCTGCAGCACTGCAGTACTACTCAGAGGTTGGGGTCAACTCCTTCGTCACTCTGCAGCTATCCTTGCTGCCGGAAAGGGAGATCCGGAGTACACGTGTGGCTGCCAAGACCTTCTGCCCGGAGTTTGAGCATCACGCCGAGTTCTGCCTTCAGCTGCGGGTGCAGCGGGACACGGGCGAGAGCCTCAGCCTGGCTGAGCTGCTGCAGGAGGCCGAAGCCGTCTTCACCGTGTACAACAGAGACACACGGAAAGGTGAGGACGGTAACAGCAAGTACAGGGGGTCCTCGAGTTACAACACAGATCCGTTCCTTCGACAGTGATGTAACCCGAATTTTGGTGTTAGTCGAAACACACCCTAGCCTAAGTCACTTACTGATCCTAACAGCTGGAAAATCATAAAAACACAACTAAGCCAGAGGAAAAGGAAAACTCCCTCACTCACACGCCGTGTTACTGCGTATTCTTCCGACACATGCAGCCAAAACTAGTTCACCCACGTAGTCCGTAAGTACGAGGATAACAGTGTTAGTTGGGTGGTAGTGAACATTGTAAACTTGAAACGTTGTATGTCGAGACTGTTGTAACTCAAGAACCCTCTGTACTGTTAAACAGCCACAGTAGAGCATTTTTTGCAGTTGTCATGCCTTAAGACAACTGAATGCAGCTGAACAGTCATCACAGCTTGGCTGCTGTTCACTGGAATCAGAACCAGAAAATTTTATTGATCCCACAGGAAATTGCGTATGTAATGACTGCACAGACACACAGAAACAAGAACAATATAAAAAATAAAGTCAAAAAATAAAACCAAAATAAAAATCTGTAGAAAAAAAACTCCATATGAAAATACACTATATACAGAAATGCTGGGTGTAAATTATAGTGTTCGTAGAAACAAGTGTTTGTAGTGTTAAAAAGCAGTTCTTTCCAGATTAGTGACAAATTATTTTACAGATCAAGAGATTTGTGGCAAAATACATCCATATTAAAACAGAAAGACCTAAAACAGTTAGCGAATGTAAATAAAAAGTATAATAATAATATAACAAATAATGAAATGCAAACTGGTATTTCTCTTGTGTCAGTAGTTTATTGCAATATATATCACTGTCTTATTACATAGCAATATATACATCGCATGATATCCATGCAGTGCACTACTTGTCTGTCCAAGACTGGTTTTCAAACAGCAGTTTGAACGGTAGTTCACTTTCTCTAGAAACATATTGAACATTTTATTGCAATTTACAACCAGTAGGTGGCACAATTTCTACATCCATCTGGTCCAGTTAAAGCACAAGTAATGAATGTGATTGTTCTTAAGTTAAATTTTTTTTTCCTACTTGTTTTCGGAGCCAATTCTCCTCTGATCCAGTATGGAATATTGGCAACATTCCAATGTTAAAACATTCTTTAATATCCGGTGTATTCTGTTTTAGATCAGTTGATCAGGAGTATTGATCATTTAAATATTTGATTTTTGTGGTCAAGTTGGTTTCGTAAAGTAAAAAAAGCAACGTGTTTAAAAAAAAAAGACATGTGTCACTGTTTGCTATGGTTTAATTAACAATTTGATGCATTTCCACAAGAAAATCCTAAGTGTGATTGTGCAGTTGCTATGGTAACTGGGGTTGTTGCTAGATGGTTGCTCTGGTGTTGCTAGGTGGTTACTATGGGTTGCTGAGGTGCAGCAGAGCCAAAAAAGCAAAAATCAGATAAAGTCTCTACTGTAAAAATCCCCAAACATACATACATAAAACTTTTGGAAAACTTCAGCTCACAGACACATTATTATTTTAATAAGTTTTTATTTAAAAAAAAAATGCAAAAGAAATCCAATGCTATACAAATATTTACAAACACAAGTCCCTGTATCTACCTCCCTCTCTCTCTTTCTGTCTCTCTCTGTCTCTCTGTCTCTCTCTCTCTCTCTCTCTCTCTCTCTCTCTGTCTCTTACACACACACACACATTTGTGATCAGAAATAAAAATATATGTAGTTATTCTGACTTCTGAACGGTGCCATTTAAAAAAAATACTGATACCATTTTAAAGTTCCCACACTGTACATTTCATGCTTTAATAGGAAAAAATGGTTGCTATGCTATTTGGAGGGGGGTGGTCTTTTCTGTAAGCGCCAGTGAATTCTTAATTCCGTATCTTAACTCCTCTGGGTGTAGATTGTGTCTGTAGGAAAGTAGGACAGTAAAATGTGGTCGGGAGACAGGTTAAATTAACCAGCGACTTTTGTGCTGAGCAGAATATTTTCTCGCGTTTTCTGTGATGTTTCTGCCCCTGCATACACTGGGACAGACTACGTCGTTTGATTTTTTTATTTTTTTTTACATCAATTGTGACCAAATAGTTGGACACTATTATAAATTTTTTTTTCTCATATAGGTTAGGTTGTGATGAAACAAATGATAAGAGATACGTGTCCATCACACATTGTTTAAGGCTTTAAATATTTGAAAAGAACAAGTAATGCAGAAACAGGGCTGAAGTGCTTTAGTTTAGAATGAGAGCTGGTTTTGTGGCAACTCTCTGTGCATAGCCCAACATACTGGGAGAGAGAGAGAAAATGGTCGAGCCTCCTTTAAAATCTGTGTGGAGAGATAGTCTGTGATGTGACACATACGGATACTGGTTTCATCCAATATTCTGTGGTTCTGGAAACTAAAAGTACCTCTACACGTGAGTCTCACTCCTTTGAACAAATGTCATTTATTCCCATTTTTGTAGGAGCATCCAGATCTCCGGACAGTGTTTTGGGTTCAGTGAAAATTCCTCTCGCAGACCTCCTTCATAAAAGAACAGGTGACAAGTGAGATGTTTCAGAAATAGTGATATCTTTACATTGAGTTGTTGCAGTAGTAACATATGTTGTATTTACAGGCATTTCTGGCTGGTATGGTCTCTCTCTTCCTCTGAGTTCGTCGCTGTGGAGTACAGTTGGCTCAGTCGGAGGCCTGGAGCTCTCTGTACACTTCGCCCATCATGCAGACCGAGAGCGCGTCCTCAGTTCAGCCCGGCTGTTGGGGTGGGACGCTGGGACGGCTGCAGAAGCACATGACGGCGAAGACGTAGGAGACTGTTCTTCAGAGACAATGCATTTGATGTCATTATCTGTCTCCATACCCAGAGCCTGGCTTCCTGTCCATTGCCTCCTGCTGCCAGGCCACAGTGAGCTCCAGCGATCTACTTACTGTTACTACAGATACAGACTGTATGACCAGGAGGCCTTTTGCTCTGAGCTGAGACACCCAGCCCAGGGGAAAGGCGAGGAGGACTCGGGGGGGAGTTGGGTCGGAAATTTTTTTGTGGTTTTTTTTTTTTTTTTTTTTTTTTTTTACATCATACTTGCATATTTAGGATGCTCTAATTTAAAAGAAGGCTTTCTTCACTGTGATCGTATCTGGTCTATGGTTAGGATCTGGTCTGAAAAAGTTAAAGTAAATCAACTTAAAAAAGGAACACAAGGTAAAACATGAAAGCTAAATTTTTTAAGTTTTTAAAGTTATAAGTGTAGAAACAGTCTTGCAGACACACCTTCTCATTAAATGTTTTGCCTTTGTTCGTATTATTTTTTACTTTGTACATTAATATTGAAAACAAACAAAATGATGAAGAAACACATGGAACTATGCAATAAACAAAAAAAGATTTACACAAACCAGAATACGTTGTGTAATAAGGTAATGATGGACTGTTGTTTTTTTTACTTAGTTAGGTGGTTCTTGCCATAATGTGCAGTAGAACCGTAGTGGAACAGGATCACTAACTGTGGACCAACCCGACCATCACAACTGATGATTTAGCCAATAATAGAAGCAAAGGAAAGTGTTGAATGAGAAGGTGTGTCCAAACCTTTGACTGGTACTGCACATACGTACAATGTGCAAGTGGGATGTGCCAAATTAGTACAGCAGTGTAAACAGAGTGAGGACCTTTATAGCACCATGTAATGTACTCGATTGAGGAACAGAGTGCCATAATCATTTTGGTAAAAAAAAAAAAAATACCTCAGATGTTTCTTATTGGTATTAATAAACTGTATTGTGCCGGTCTAGGCTCGGACCTGGCCACAGTGGCATTTTTAGGTAGCCAGACCATCAAGCTGAGGGGCAGTAAGCCCCTGAACTGGTATCTGAGGGAGGAGAGGTTGGAGGTGCAGCTCTGGGTGGCCTTCGGGAAGAAGAAAGGCGTAAGACCTCAAGACTCTGACCGTCTGTTGGGGTCCGCCTTCCTGGATCTTTCAGCACTGGCAAGGGATTCAAAGCGCAAAGAGACAATAAGTGGTACTTTTTTGTAATTTATGTTTTTACTGATTTATGTCTCATTTAAACGCATTTGGTCATGCTGCAGTGGTTTTCTTGGACATGTTTAAATATTAGGCAGATCCTCCTCTGCAGCGTAACCTACAGTATATGCTGTATATTTGAACCCTTGCCCAAGAGGCTCCTAAGCCCTTTTGGAGCTGGATTTGTTTTACCATTGTAAGCTCTTGGACTTCCTATGGGACGTGGTATTTTAAGCCAGCATTCTCAATGTAGTAACATGACCGCGCATGTTTATTTCTAGGTTGCGTTATTACATTATTAAGACAGTTTTAAACTTCTTTGAATTACAGAAGATAGCTTGACCTTAAATCAGGCGTGTCAAGAGTCTGAATATTTTTTTCACTGTTTCAACAATAAAATAGGAAGTTGCAGTGTTAAAAAAAAAAGAAAGTCTGCAGGCCAGACAAAATTAATTGCCGTATGTGTGGCACCGCTGCCTTAAATTGTTACTGTGAGAATGTAAAAAATTACACACATTACCTCCTCAGATAAAAGTATACATACCTCCCCAGATGAATGCTGCATCAAATTAGGCAGGTGTACCAGTGGCAATGCTGCATGGAAAGGGAATCTATTCTATGTTTGGGACATCAGTGTCATCCGCCATGCTGTCCAATTACTTTTGTCACTGGAAAATACTGGAGAATACTGGCAGTAATATTTATATGTAATATTTGTGTTCTTTGTAGGTGTATACCCTCTTTTTAAGCGCTCTGCTGCTGATCTGGGTGGAGCCGCTCTGAGAGCCCACATCACTGTCACCTCAGATTTAGCTCCGCCCCCAGGACTAGTCCTTAACGAGGAGGAGGAGCAACTGACCAGTCCAGGAGAGGAAGAAGAAGACAGAGTGGTCTCATCCAGACAGTCCCGCGATCCAAAATGGTCTCGCGTCTCCAGCAGACAGCACACCAGATCAGCCGTGAGTCCAGAGGTGCTGCCACCGTCCCGCAGAACAGAACTCGCCGATAATGATACCTTTACTGTCACTGTCAGCGTGGAGAGAGCCATGCACCTTAGTCTAAAAGGTAAGATACTCCCCACAGCCATCTTTGGCCTGTGTTGCACATTAGTCCTGCATTGGTGTAGGTACCTAATGGCCTAGTGGTTAGGGAGTTGCCCCCGCAATCAGAAGCTCATGGGTTTGAATCCCAGGACTGCCAGTGGCACCACTGAGGTACTCTTGATCAAGGTCCCGTCCGCATACACTGTTCCCCGGGCGTGTTCCTGGCTGCCTGCCGCTTCACTTGGTAAATGTGTTAAATACAGAAAATTGGAGAACATTTTGTGCTGTTCACAAATTTTGTGTTGTGGTGTTTTCATATGTGACAAATGATCACTTTACACTTTACATTATGATTTAAGATTATGTCAACATGAACTAGGGGCATGGCTTAAAAGTGCTATCAAAATTTTATATCAGTATAAATGAGCTTTAGAAATGAAATTCTTGGTGTCCGTAATTAGAATTTCCAACACAACACCTATAAACATATGTTTATGCTTCAGAGCTTCAGTAACACTACAAGTAGTCATGGGTTGAGAAATAAAATTAGTCTATCAATATTTTTGCTAGTCAGTTGTCTAAATTATGGATCAGCAAATGTACTTGTTGACATGGTTTACTGTAGTCTAGTTGACTATACAAGAATCAGCATTAGCCTACATTGTGATGACCTTTGGCTGCCTGTATCATGTAAAAACTCAAACTCTTACAGGCAAACAACATTACACTCACAATATGGTATCTAAAATAAGTTCCAGTTTCAGTGGCACCAACTTTGCTCAAAGATATAGCTACATGTGGGGCAGCTGGTCGCCTAGTGGTTAGGGAGTTCGCCCTGAGATCAGAAAGTCATGGGTTCAAATCCCTGGACTGCTAGTGACATCACTGAGCTACCCTTGAGCACAGTACCGTCCCCACACACTGCTTCACTGGGTGAATTTGTTAAATGGGTTAAATGCAGAGAAAGAATTTTACGTTTTTTACACTGTGTGCTGTGCTGTGCTGTGTGTGTGGGTGTGCTGTGACTATAAGGGACCACTTTACTTTGCTTTTTACTTGAATAAACTCTGTTGTCTTATTATAGTTAACTGTATATCATTAGTAGAGCGAGGCCAATAATTGGTGGACCCCTGTTTACATTTACGTTTACGGCATTTAGCAGTTGCTCTTATCCAGAGTGACGCACATCAGTGCTTAAGTAGTCGACATCTGTTCTTCATACCTGTAAAGTTATACTAAAAATAACACCTGATTTTTACCAAGTTACTACCAGCTAAATTACACACCTTAACAAACCCTGTCAAAAGAAAAAAGTCAGAGGTTAAAAAAGTAAGGACAAACAGTTGAGAGGGTAAGGGTCCAAGGTTTTTTAAATATAAAGAAAAAGATGTATAAGAGATGAACGAGAGGACTGGTTAGTCACCAAGGTGCTCCTTGAAGAGGGGGATCTTGAAGACAGAGAGGGACTCCAGATCTGATCGGAAGAGGGAGTTCGTTCCACCACTGGGGGGCCGAGACTGAAAGGAGTCTTGATGCAGGTCTTCCTCTTCTTTAGTGCAGCGGAGGTTCCAGACGAGCAGTGCTTGAAGCTCTGAGAGGACGAGGAGTGACGCTGCTTGATCAGTGCTGATAAGTTTGGAGGTGCAAGTCCGCTCTTGGCCTTGAAGGCGAGTGTCAAGATTTTGAACTGAATGCGAGCACCACAGGGAGCCAGTGCAGGTTCTGTAGTAAAGGCGTAGTGTGTGTGAACTTAGGAAGATTGAAGACTAACCTTGCAGCTCCATTCTGAATCAGCTGAAGTGTCTCGTTACCCTCAGTGGAAGTCCAGCCAGTAGAGAGTTATAGTCCAGTTTAGAGATGACCAGAGACTGGACGAGTAACTGCGTAGTTTCAGTGGTGAGAAGGGTCGGATTCTTCTGATGGTGTAGAGAAGGTATCTGCATGTTCTGGAGATCTGGTCAACGTGTGACAAGAATGACAGATCTTCATCTAGCATGACACCAAGATTTCTTTACCTTCTTGTAAGGGACAATAGCAAGAGTTCTCAAAAGAAACTGTGAGGTTGTGGCTTGGTGAAGGAATCTCTTTGATGAAAAAAGCTCAGTTTTGCTGGGATCCAGCTTGAGGTGGTGGGACACCATCCAAGAGGAGATGTCGGCCAGGCAGTCTGAGTCGACACCTGATCATCACTGGAGATGAAAGAATAAATTGAGTGTCATCTGCACAAAAGTGGTAGGAAAAGCCATGTGAGGCTATTACATCCCCAAGGGAACCAATATATAGAGAAAAGAGAAGCGGTCCAATGACCGAGCCCTGTGGAACACCAGTGGACAATCTTCACGGGTCAGACTGGGAGTCATGCCATGCTACCTGGTACCTCCGGTCATCAAGGTAGGAAGCAAACCATTGCCAGGCTGTGCCTGAGATCCCAAGTTAATTGTGTCAAAGGCTGCAGAAAGGACAAGAAGAATCAGAGCAGAAGACAGGTGGGCTGATTTAGCTGCATGAAGTTCTTCAGAGATGGCTTGTAGTGCAGTAGTACCTGTTTTTAATGCTTGTCAGGCACCAGTTCTCAGTGCTAATTATTGTAGTTTTTGTGTTTTTTTTCCCCTTTAAACAGGATGTCCTCTAGCTGAACGCAGTGGTGCTCTCCCCAGCTGCTGTGTCTCTTACGCCACAGCTGATGCCTCTGGTACAGTGAGCACTGATGTGATGCAGGACAGTGACTGCCCTGTATGGGACCACCAGCAAGAATGCAGGTAAACAGTCTACTCCAGTCTTCTACTCACACATTCAACCATCCACACACTGGACTATTAAAATAATTTTCTATGTGCTTCAGGCTGTCCAAGGAACTACTTGTGGATCCCCAGCAGTCACTGGTGTTCAAAGTGTGGCACAAAGGAGGTACAATCTCTGTCCATGCTGTGCAAGTTTAATTCTGATCATTTTTTGTTCCATCAATCAGGCTAATTAATGAGCTTGTTTTTGTTTTACTGTTTAACAGAAGTAGAGCGGGTGATAGGCTTTGCCTCGGTGGACCTGTCCCCACTCCTGTCTGGCTTTCAGTCTGTGTGTGGCTGGTACAACATCACAGACTTCAGCGGACAGTGTCAGGGGCAGCTCAAAGTGGCTGTGTCTCCTCTGACTGGTGTACAGGAGCTCTGGGCCCAGAGACAGGCGCTCTGTGAAAACACTCCCACTGACTCTAGTGTACGTCACTTACAAGCTCCTTTTAAAGTGATGGTTTGGGGGAAAAGGCGAATGTACAGGGGGTCCTCGGGTTATGACAACTTCAACATACAACGTTTTGTGTTTACGACATTCACTCCCATAACTAGTTTGGTTGCACGTGGCCGAAGAATATGCAGAATAGGCCGTAATGTAGCATATGAGTGAGGAAGTTGGCGTTCCCCAGTACGTTTACCTACGCAATTCTGGACTGTTGGTGATATTACACCCAATTTATTGTCTTTTTTTTCTGTTACTACAGTACAGTGAACAAGTACAGTATATTTGTGTCCTTTTCCTTTTTTGTGGCTTAGTTGTGTTTTAATGTTCTAGATTATGATTTTACAGCTGTGTTAGGATCGGTAAGTGAGACTAGGGTGTGTTTCGGCAACACCAAAATTCAGGTTACGTCACTGTCGTAGGAATGTAGCTCCAGTGTATAAGTGAACAGATTTTCAGACACCATAAATGTCATGGCTGACCAACTGCACTTTTGGTTGAGTCATTGCTTTAATTTTTACTGGGACACTGCATGGCCATAAGTATGTGGATATCCCCTCTAATTAGTAGGTTCAGCTGTTTCAGGCATAATCAAGGCACAATAACAGGATCCCACTTTTCCAGCATGCCAGGTTCTTCTAATTTTTTGGCCTGCCGGAGCTGTGCTAGTCACAAGCCTAAGCTTCCTTCGCACAGTGCTGGACATTGACTGGAGTGGTGTTAAACACACTGACTCTGGGACAGTGGGGTGGTGGCCTAGTGGGTAGGATACTTGCCTCTGGACCAAGAGGTCAAGGGTTCAAATCCTACTTTCAGCACACCACCACTGGGTTCCTGAGCAAGACCCTTAACCCCAAGTTGCTCCAGGGAGACTGCCCCCTGTAGTTAGGGAATGGAAAAAAAAAAATGCTAAATCGATGCCATAAATTGAAAATGTAAATGTAACCGTGTTCTCTGGGGTAATGAATCACACAGCCTGATGGAGAATCTAGGTTTGGAGGATGCTAGAATAATACCAATAGTAGAGTCTAGCCTGGTGGGTAAAACACTTTTCTGTGAACCTGATGACCACAAAGTTGTAGGTTCAAACCTCCCCACTTTCTACCACTGTTGTCCCTCAGTGTCTTCAAGGTGACTGTCCCTGTAACTAATGACTGTAAGTCGCTCCGGATAAGAGTGTCAGCCAAATGCCCCTTTACCCATTAGAGTTTGATGGGGAAGGAAATGGTCTGGGCTGTTTTTGATGGTGTGAGCTTTCTGCATGCACACTGCGAGCTGCATATGAAATGATATGGCTTTGATATGGAATATCTTACCTTGATCTCAACCTCATTCAACTCTTTAGGAACTCTGAGTACTGGCCAGGCCTTATTGCTCAATAGCACTTGTGGCCTCACTAATTCTCTTGTGTCTGAATGGAAGCAAATCTCCATTCTTCCTGTGGTCTAGTGGGGTGCCTTCCCAGCAGAGTGGAGATTGTCCCAACAGCAAAGGAGGTCCAACGCTATATTAATATATTTATGGTTTTAGAGTCAGATGTTCAGTAAGGACATACGGAGGTGACGCTTGTGTGTCCACATGCTTATGACCATCTAGTGTATTTAAATACAATAGAAGAGTATTAGTGAAACAAACTACAGTAACCCCCCACTTTTAGTGGGGATTACTTTCCAAGAGCACACGCGTATAGTGAAAAGCCGCGTTGTTGTGATGTGGTTAAAAAAATTCCTAAAAATGATAATTTTTATAGTGTAAACCCTAAATATGCCCCCAAATATGCTCCCAAAACAATTTGTCATTTTAAACTAATTACCCTTACAGAAAATGTAAAGGTAAACCTGTGTTCATACTGTACAGTTTACACTGAACTCCTGCAGTGCTAGAATGTAAATACCGATGTTCCCCCTGTATAGACTGGACTGTAATTCATGCAGCGCGTTTTCTTTGGTGTGCGCTGTCGTTTTCTTTGGTATAAGCGGGTAAATACAGTAATAAGTAAATTTTATTTATAGTAATAAAAATACAGGGCTTTAAGAAGAACAAAAGGAAAACACTCAAGACGCTCTACGGGGGAAATTGTGGTCTGCTGCGTCTAAGGGCAGCAGCCAATCAGCAGCATGGAGAAATAAATAACATTGTCGGATTGGCTACTTTCAAACCTCCTGCCTCTCAGTACAGCGGTATTTCACTATCCAAAGACGCGCTTTCTTTGTGTTTCTCTCATCAGTAGCAAAACATTTATAGTTATTTTTTATATAGAAATGTAGCTGAATTTACGTTAATATATATGTTACAAAATCATTACATTTTATTTTTCTTAATAATTTAGCACCAAAATGCATGAAAAATGATACATTGCCATGAAAAAGATGTGGCGTCCGGTCCTTGTCCGCCACGCCCCCTCGTCCTCGTGCTGGATAATGCTTAGCAGCCCAGCTGGAGGACGAGGGGGCGTGGGGAACAAGGCCCGGACGTCACAAAAGCAAAAAAATGTGGAGGATACCTGCAATTTCCGCGTTAGTGTGGGGGTTTCAGCGAAAAATGATTAGTTCGGTTCTCAGAAAAACTCCGCGTTGGACTGATACCGCGACTGCTGATCCGTGTAAAAGTGGGGGGTTTACTGTATTTGCAGTTTTGAGGATATTTGGTGCTGCTGCTTGCGGTGATGATGTGTGTTTGTTTTGCAGTCTCTATTTAGTGCCTTGCCACTGTGCTATCAAACCACAGCCATGTACGGCAGCTTCCCCAGCCATATCAGCCGGTTTCCTGAGCAGAGGATCAGCACTCCTGAACACCTTGACAAACTGCTCTCTACCAGGTAAGAATGTCACAAGACGTTTTTGACATTGTCTCAGTGTGTCTTGTAATCTGGTCTTGTTTTAACACAGACATGTCAAACTCAAGGCCCGCGGGTCACATCCAGCGTGTGACACAACTATATCCAACCCACAAGATAATTTCATATAGAAAAAGATCATTTAATATAGAAAAACATAATGTCATATAGAAAGTATATTCTGTGTTATATTTAAAGTGTTCTATGTGCAAAAAAGAGATATAGGCTTGCTATTGGCTGTCAATAGAACAGCATAAGAGCAGCGTACTATGGAAAACCAAATTACTGCCAGCCCAGTTACACACCTTAACAAACTCTGTCTAAAGAAAAGTCAGAGGTTAATACAGTAAACCCCTACTTTAACGTGGATCAGCAGTTGTGGTTTCAGTCCATTGTGGATTTTTTCTGAAAACCGAACTAATAATTTTTCGCTGAAACCCCTGCACTAATGCAGAAACTGCACATACCTTCTGCATTTTTTTTGCTTTTGTGAAATCTGGGAGCGTGGCGGACAAAGCCCGGACGTCACAGCTTATTTTATGGCAATATAGAATTTTTCATGCATTTTAGTGCTAAATTATTAAGTAAAGTATAATTTAATAATTTTGTAACATAAATATCAACGCAAATTCAGCTACATTTCCATAGAAAAAATAACTACATTTTTTGGTACTGTCCAGAGAACACAAAGAAAGCGTGTCTTGGGATGGTGAAATACCGCTGTACTCAGAGGCGGGAGGTTTGAAAGTAGAGATCCGAGAACATTATTTATTTCTCCTTGCTGCTGATTGGCTGCTGCACTTTTACGCAGCTGCAGTCCAAAATCCTAAAATCCAAAATCTTCCTAAAGCCCTCTATTTTTATTACTGAAATTTAATGAATTCATTACTGTATTTACCTGCTTAGACCAAAGAAAACACGCATGAATTACAGTCCAGTCTATACAGGGGTAACATCGATATTTACATTCTAGCACTGCAGGAGACAGCAGTTCAGTGTAAACTGTACAGTACGGATACGGGTTTACCTTTACATTTGTTAAGGGTAATGTATTAAGCTGAGTTTACATGAAATTAAAGTGTTTTGGGAGCATATTTGGGGGCATGTTTAGGGTTTACACTATAATAATAGGCATTTTTTTTAACCACATCACAACATTGTGGTTTTTCACTGTACGCGGGTGCTCTTAGAACGTAACCCCTGTGATAAGGGGGGGGGGGGGGTTTACTGTACACAGTTAGCAAAATTATGGACAAGAGTGAAGAGGCCAAGGTTTTTCTGAGGACTAGTCAGTCCCCTAGGTGCTGCAAAAGCATTCATGACTAATTTGCTGTTGTTTTGTGAGGTCTGGCCTGACTGATGGTCATGATGAGCACATGGACAACGTTCGCCGGTTCCATCAAGCTTTGCAGGAGGCTGAGAACATCCCACTGTCCTCCTGTGCTGGAGATGCCACCCATCCATCCAGCTCCACCCTCTTCTCGGCCCTCAGGTATTAAGTCCTGCTTTTGGTTACTGAGGTACAACTCAGATTCTGCTTAAAGAAATTAGTAAATAATTGTATGAGATTGTCTGATGTTTGCTTCTGTGATTTTGCAGGCTAATATTCCTTCGAAGTAGTGGAAGTTTATACACTACCAGTTGTCACTGTGCAAACTGAATGTCTAAATTAGTGTTGGGTAGTCTCAAATAGACTTGGTTGTTGACACTGTATGACATTAAAAGTGAATAAATGTTTGCAAAACATTTAGGCTTCAAAGCAGCTGCTTCTACTGCTTTAGCTGTGCAACATACACAGACGGGCAAAAAGAAACTCGAGCTTTGATTCTTTTTGGTTTGTAGCGATCAGCCAGACATATCAAAAAGTAAGTAAAGTGACCATTTTGTAGACATGAACACACTACAGCATACAGTGTGAGCATCATGAAATTCTTTCTCTGTGTTTAACCCATTTTACCAATTAAACCCATTCACAAAGTGAAGCAGCGGGCTATATGGAACGCAGCGCCCGGGGAGTAGTGTGGGTGGGACGGTACGTTACTCAAGAATACCTCAGAGGTGTCACTAGCGGTCCTGGGATTTGAACCCGCAACCTTCTGATTGCAGGGGCAACTCCCTAACCACTAGGCCACCAGCTGCCCCAAAATTTAATGCAGCCATAGATAATAGACATCTAAGCATGTTCGTCAGTATGTTGGTCCTTCGCTAAGCTTCCTGATTCTCTGACATTGTTTATTATGGTGGTTTTCCACTGACTGGTACCAGCTCGGTTCGGTTCGACTCTACTCGCTTTTTTTGCTTTTCCATTACTA
>JBBPCX010124107.1:0-7500 GCA_037974365.1 Hydrocynus forskahlii
GTGTGTGTGGGTGTTTGTGTGTGTGTGTGTGTGTGTGAGTGTGTGTGTGTGTGTGTGTGTGTGTGTGCATGTGTGTGTGTGAGTTTGTGTGTGTGAGTGTGTTTGTGTGTGTAAGTGAATGTGTGTGTGTGTGCGTGTGAATGTGTGTGTGTGTGTGTGTGTGGTTGTTCCTCACGCTCGGTGGTCAGGAATAATAGCGGCAGTTGATTCGGTGGTCTGTGGATCTTCATGAGCAGCGTTATGAAGATCCAGCTCCAGGGTTCTTCATGCTTGGCGTGTTCCTCAGACAGCCTGGCGGTGTGATCTGTCGTCCGGGGCTTCGGGTTCTAACGCTGCTCCTCCGGAGACCTGAGATCTGAGATCAGATTACAGAGTTGAAGTCGCTACACTTTCCTGCCAGCCTGCCGCCTCTTATCTGAGACCGGGTCAGATCTTCTGAGGTCAGATCCTTCTCCAGCCGGCAGGTCGGTCGGACCCGGCTTTAATCTGAAGATCTCCAAATTCAGCTCCACCGGAGAAGTAGAACATTGTGGTCCAGGTTCACGTTCCCCGGTGTTTTTCTTTAAGTGTCTTTTGTCCATTTCTCTTGGTCTGTCAGTCACGAGATCATGACTCTGTAAAGGCCGCCGGGATCTTCAGATTTAGGCAAAAAAAAAAAAAAAAAGAAATATTTGATTGGACGGTGAAGATGAGTCCCATCATGCCAAGTTACTCCAGCAGGCTGGAGAATCTGTTCCCACGTGTAGACTGGAGTTTAGATTTACACAGTGGTCTCGAGTCCCCTAGACTAACCCTAGACTCGAGGCTAGACTTGGATTACATTCTAGACAGACTTGACTAACCATTAATTTCAATCTGATTCTAATTAGACTCTAGACTAACCCCAGGCTTAAGTGTGAATCTAGTTAGACCCTAGAGTTGAGTCAAAATTTAGTTCAACTCCAGTTAGACTCTAGACTAACCCTAGACTAACCCTCGACTCTAGGCTAGACTTGGGTTACGTTCTAGACGGAACGTAGTTAGACTTGACTAACCCTGAATTTCAGTCTGATTCTAGTTAGACTCTAGACTAACCCCAGACTTAAGTCTGAATCTAGTTAGACTTCAAACTCTAGACTAACCCTAGAGTTCAGCCAAAGTCTAGTTCAACTCCAGTTAGACTCTAGACTAACTCTAGACTGGGATCTTACTGATGGGCTCATTAAAGTTCATACAGACGGAAACCCAACATTGCTGTTGTGGTAAAATGTGTGTGCCTGTGGTATGTGTGTGTATGTGTGTGTATGTGTGTGTATGTGTGTGTATGTGAGTGTGCGTGTGTGTGCGTGTGTGTGCGTGCGTGTGCGTGCGTGTGCGTGCGTGTGTGTGCGTGTGTGTGCGTGTGTGTGCGTGTGTGTGCGTGTGTGTGCGTGTGTGTGTGTATGTTTGTGTCTGTGTGTGTCTGCGTGCGTGTGTGCGTGTGTGTGCGCTTCTCCTACCTGGAAAAGACGTGTCACCAGGATGCACTGTGGGAAAACAGGTGATGTGCTGGGAGACGTTTCTACTGGGAGTTGATTCATGTGGATGCTGCTGTCACATTTACCACCTGCCTAAACTCTGTTGACCAAGTTCGCCCCGTCATGGCAGAGGCAGGATAATGCCTCCTGCCACACTGCAAACACTGTCCAGGAACAGTTTGAAAACATGACAAAGAGCGGAACAAACTAGTCCAACCCATGAAGGCCCCACGTCACAGCTTCCAGGGCCTAAAATATCTGCTGCTGAGGTCTGCAGGGACCACAGCGCACCTTCAGAGGTCCTGCGGAGTCCATGCCTTGATGTGTCAGAGCTGTTTTGGCACCAAGAGGTGGATCCTACACAGCACAAACAAGATACAGGCTCCTGTATGTCTGGACTAGATCTCCATGGAATATTACCTTGAAAATCCATCAACACACAAGGTTAAACTTTCCACTGGGCTCGGGTGGGGGAGGGTGGAGCTTTTGCGTCCAGGGAGTAATTGTCATTTCTCTTCAGATCCACAGGTCTCCAATCCCATACACACCCTTGTGCCTGGCCAAAGCAGTGAAGAACCCCACAGAGATCCAGGGCATGAAGATGGCACATGTGAGTCTTACTGGACACATAAAAACAATCACCAGTTATAAAAAAACAGCTCCATATTGCTCCATATTGTTACTGGATGAGTGACAAGTCAGGGTATTGTCATCTTAGAATACAGTCGACCCCCGAAATTCATTCCATTTTAGGGGAACTTCTTTTTCTATAACAGACTAGATAAAACGTTCCAAGAGCACCCGCGCATTGTGAAAAAACATGAATTTGTGATGTTGTAAACAAATGCCATAAATGCCTATTTTTAAAGTGTAATCTCTAAATATGCCCCCAGATATGCTCCCAAAACACTTTAATTTCATTTTAAACTCGTTACCCTTAAAGAAAATTTAAAAGTAAACCCGTATCCGTACTGTACAGTTTACACTGAACTCCTGCAGTGCTAGAATGTAAATACCGATGTTGCCCCTGTATAGACTGGACTGTAATTAATGCAGCACGTTTTCTTTGGTATAAGCAGGTAAATACCGTAATAAATTAATTTAATTTACAGTAATAAAAGTACAGGGCTTTAAGAAGAACGAAACGAAAAACATGAGAACACTCAGAGAAACACTTGAGACGTTCCACGTGAGGTGCGTCAAAGGGAAACAGCCAATCAGCAGCAAGGAGAAATAGATAATGTTCTCGGATTGGCTACTTTCAAACCTCCCGCCTCTTGAGTACAGCGGTATTTCACCATCCCAAGATGCCTTTCTTTGTGTTTCTCTCCACAGTACCAAAACATTGTTATATTTTACATAGAAATGTAGCTGAATTTGCATTAATATTTGTTATAAAATTAGTCAATTACATTTTTCTTAATAATTTAGCACTAAAATGCATGAAAAATTATATAGTGCCACTAACCATTTTTAGTTCAGTTTTAAGAAAAAATCTGCAAACGACTGAGGCCACGCCTTTGCGGGGGAAAGCTTTACATGTGTTTTATCGATATTTATTTCTGTTTGCTCATATATGCACACTTTTTGTATTGTTTTGTGCTAGCCTTGTCAAACATAAGTTCTGTACTGACTCATATCACCCTCTTCTGTCTTACTGCACCATGCGGCTTCAGATTAAAGATGCTGTGGCGCTCTGCGAGCTGTTTGCGTGGCTGGAGAAAGAGGTACCCCACCCACCTCTATTCACCCCACCCATGTCTATTCATCCCACCAACCTCTATTCATACCACCCACCTGTCTATATATATATATATATATATATATATATATATACATGCACGCACGCACGCACTATGGACAATATGGACAAAATTACACCAACACAGACTTTAATGACACTGCGCTCAGATACATAGAATTTCAGATGGAGTTGGTCCCCTTTACAGCTGCTATAATGCTCTGGACTCTGAGGGGAACTTCTTTTTCTATAACAGACTAGATCAAACGTGAACGCTCTGCAGGGGCAAATAGTTTTGGTTTTATATTTGATTTGATTACATTAATGTGTAAGTTGAGATTTACATAAATATTTGAACTGTAACTGTGTAACTGTTTTAAAGGGAACACTGCTGTTAAAAAGCTCTTTATTAGTTTAATGTGTTTGCAAACCAAATGTTCTTGCACTTTAGTTCATATAGCAGTACTTTAAAAATGCGACATACACTACTTTTGAATTCATGATTACATTTTTGCAGAAAAACGTGCGATTAATCGCGATTAAATTTTTTAAAATGTTGCCCAGCATTAGTTATAAAACCTACAAGCGTCCGCATGTGTGTGTGTGGGTGCTTAGTCTCTATAAAGAAGCTTTTGTTTATTTTATAGATTCCAAAGGGCACCGTGACGGAGATATCAGCTGCAGACAAAGCAGAAGAATTCCGAAGGTACGTTTAACCCACTGTCCTGTTACACGACGCTCGATGGTCATCAAATCCTGCAGATGAAATACGATACTTTCACCTCAGACTTTATTATATTATCGTTTCAGATTCTGCAGAAGGATCTGATTACTGAACTCTTGGACTGGTTAGCGAAGTGGCGTAAATGTAAATTTTGGATAAAAGCGTCTGCTAAATGCCATAAAATGTAAATTTAAATGTAAAGACCTATAAACTGAATTTATTAGCGTCACACTAGAATTCAATAGTGGCCATTAAATAGTGGTGTAGATCTAAAAAGATCTGGAGTTGAAGCTCACTGTGTATGAACGTTGGAATCAAACTCAATCTTTTTTTTATTCCCCCTCCAGTCAACAGAAAGACTTTGTGGGCCTCAGCTTTCCCACCATCTCTAGCGTGGGACCAAACGGAGCAATCATTCACTACCGGTGGGTGGAGTTACACATTCTTCCAAAGTTCAGTTCGAACTTCTATGTTAAAACACTTATGCAGAGTGAATCTAGGAATAATCTAGAATTGAATCAAGGTTTAAAGTACCAAGGCGTGACCCAGTAAACCAGGTTTACAGCATTAGCCCTGTCTACGTTTGCAGATCTGAAAACGACCCAGTCAGCGTCTTCTGTCTTCATGTAATGGTATCTGCTCTCTGCTGTTTCAGGCCCCTTCCTGAGACCAACCGGACCCTCTCTCTCAATGAGGTGTACCTGATCGACTCCGGGGCGCAGTACATGTACGAACAACACACTTTACACTCTCTGCAGACACAGCTATGAAGCGATGAATAGCAGTCAGTGCCTCCTTTGCCGCGGTGGTCCACCTTCTCCGAGGGCCGATATTTTGTGGAATGTTTGAGCTTCATCCCGGACATATTAAACCTGGTGCCGCACTGGTTCACACTGTTAATGTGTTAACTATTGAAATCAGCAGTCAAGACAAAATACAAGGAACTTCTACTGGACTCTGACCCTACAGGACTATTACATTATTAGTAAATCAAGTTCATTTTAAATAGTGTCAGAAACCATAAAGTGAGTCTGTTTACACTGAAGAGTTTGGTGAAAAATATGCGGTCCACAATTTTTTGCCTACCCTTGATGTTTGGCGTGTAAGTTAACTGGAGCTATGAGGTAGTCAAAAAAAAACACAAGCAGTCAATAGAGGCCAGAATTGTTTCCATAACACTTCCATCCATCCATTAAGGTGGCACAGAGTTGTGGGTGTGGTTTAGGACGTGGAATGACTCACCGTGTGCTATAAAAATGAACTCCAGGGCTGGTATTCATACAGCAGTCTTGGCTTAGATTCTCTGTATCTATAGCGTTTTAGTCACATAAACCGATTCTAGATCAACACTTCCACTTCTGAGGAGGTTTGTGAAAACAGACCCTGTTGTCTGAAGTCCCCACTACACCACTTACTGTCTAGATCCCACTTAAAGCGGTTTTTAGGCAACCCAGTGCCCCCCCCCCCCCCCCAAACACACATAACCTCACTACAACATTTATTGTTTTGATCCCACCTATTGCAATAGTTTAGCAACCAGATACCCCCCCCCCCAACATGGGATGTTTTCCTGCATTAGCCTTGGAGCTCCAGTTCGAGACTAAAGTAGAAAACCTCAGACACCAGACGTGTGTTGGCTGAAGGGTGAAACTGTGTAAAGTTGACGTGTTTTTCCTGCCCTGTCTCTTTACCTGTTTCTGCCACAGTGGGTCAGTAGACATGGTCATTTAAAGGGTTCCAGTCGTTATTGGTAACAATACGATGCCATTCTCTTGTTCACAGGGATGGAACGACAGACGTGACCCGTACGGTTCACTTCGGGACTCCCTCAGACTACGAGAAGGTAATCTAACGTACTTCAGTTGGACCTACAGATATAAAATGGAATGGAGAAAGTTGGATATTTCTACATACACTGCCCGGCCAAAAAAAAAAGTCACTAATATTTCGTCGGACCACCTTTAGCTTTGATTACGGCACGCATTTGCTGTAGCATTGTTTCGATAAGCTTCTGCAATGTCACAACATTCATTTCCGTCCAGAGTTTCAGTAATTTGTTGCCAAGATCTCGTGATGATGGGAGAGTCGGACCTCTGCGAAAAGTCTTCTCCAGCACATCCCAAAGATTCTCACTGGGGTTCAGGTCAGGACTCTGTGGGGCCAATCCATGTGTGAAAATGACGCCTCATGCTCCCTGAACCACTTGTTCACAGGTTGAGCCTGATGAATCCTGGCATTGTCATCTTGGAGTATGCCCGTGCCATCAGGGAAAAAGAAATTCACTGATGGATTAACCTGGTCATTCAGTGTATTCAGGTCAGCTGACCTCATTCTTTGGGCTCAGAACGCTGCTGAACCGAGACCTGACCAAGTGCAGCAACCCCAGATCAGAGCATTGCCCCCCACAGGCTGGTACTGTCGGCACTCGGCACG
The DNA here is from genome assembly GCA_037974365.1 of Hydrocynus forskahlii. Taxonomy (NCBI): domain Eukaryota; kingdom Metazoa; phylum Chordata; class Actinopteri; order Characiformes; family Alestidae; genus Hydrocynus; species Hydrocynus forskahlii. Next base: position 6,395 of record JBBPCX010124107.1, read on the forward strand.
ATGGCTGCATCCCTTCCTCCGCCTCTCTTCTTACCCTGAAGCCTCCTTCACTCTGGAACAGGGTAAATCTGGACTCATCAGACCACATGACCTTCTTCCAGTCTTCATGCTCCCTAGCAAATTGAATTTATTTTTTTCGATTAGCCTCACCGATGAGTTGTTTTCTTAAGGCTCCACGGCTGTTTAGTCCCAAACCCTTGAGTTCCTTCAAACGTTTGATTTCACCAAACGTTTAAGTGTTCGCCCGTCACCACCATTTTTTTCCAACCACATTTCTTCCTTGAAGATGATGGTTCCCCACTATCCTTCCAGTTTTTAATAATGCATTGGACAGTTCTTAACCCAGTTTTAGTGGTTTCAGTCTTCTTAGATGTTTTCTTTGCTTGATGCATAACCTGACCCTTCTTAAACAGAATAACATCTTTTCCACGACCACAGGATGTGTCTTCCGACAGGGTTGTTTAAGAAATGAGAAGCTACTCACTGCATCAGTTGGGTTAAATAACTTCTTGCCAGCTGAAACATATTCATCCATGGAGCAATTATCCAATGGGAGGCTCTTACCTATTTGCTTGGTTAAATCCAGGTGGTGATTTTTTTTTTTTTTTGGCCGGGCAGTGTATATGTTGCATATTTGCATATTTATTTGCCTAAAACAGTAAAAATCCTCATATTATTAACATTTACGGCAAACTTATTTAGTCCCAGCTGGTGGCGTAGTGCTTAGGGAGTTGTCCCTGCAACCAAAAGGTTGTGGGTTCGAATCCCTGGACTGCTAGTGACACCACTGAGATTGACACCAAAGAATGCTGTAGTGCTGTGGGGTGGTGTGTTCACGCGTGACCATAAGGGTTCCCTTTACTTACTTTATTTTTTATTTTGTATCATATTTGGACCAGTGTCATTCATTCTTGGAGTCCTGATTCAATTACTGCATGTGATACCCACCTAAATAAAGCCATGGTAAACTGACCTTGGAATCCAGTCTCCAGCTCTCTTTACCCTGAGAAGCTTAGTGTCACTGTCTGAACCTGCTATTGTTCCTCATAGTATGTGTGTCCTGTAGCGCCCTCTGCAGTAAATGCCCCCTCACTGATTTGCCCTCT
>JBBPCX010124107.1:10000-19617 GCA_037974365.1 Hydrocynus forskahlii
TCTCTCTCTCTCTCTCTCTCTCAGTATAACTACAGAAACAGAGGCAGTCTGACGTTTGAGCCGCTCACTCTTGTCCCTATTCAGTTGAAGATGATCAACACTGACCTTCTCACAGAGAAAGAGGTGAAAACACTCGCTGACACTTTGTTCGTTAAGTCTTACTTTGTATGTGATGGTGTGATGTTGATTTTGCTTCTTTTGTTTTTGAAACTCCTGGTGGAAATGATGGAATCTCTACACCTTGAAGAGGTTCAACCAAATAATCAAAGTGATTTTTGTTTAATAGTGGAAGACTCTGGAACATTCTGGATCACACCTCAAACAAACTGAGTTGCGGTGTTTTAATCAATGGCGCGTTTTTTAATCAAACAGTGCTGTGTTACTTCTTCATGGGCCTGAATGCTTTGAGGGATGGCCTCCACTAACGAAAAACCATCTTCTCCATCAACCTGGCTCAAACTTTCTCCAATAGTGATTGACAGATCAGCTTTGCTGGAGTCCCGTTATGGGTTTTAAAGAGGACATATTATGCAAAACTCACTTTTTGCATCCTTTTTGTATTTCCATTTGGGTCTCTACTACTCCTATAAACACTCCAAGCGTGAAAAAAAACATCCATCCTATTTCTGTGAGTCAATTGAAAGATTTTGGTGCCAGGAATCATGTGCTTCTATGAGCCGTTTGGACGCTCCCCTATTGTGATGTCAAAATAAGGAAATTTGCATAGAACCGCCTCTCACCTGTCGAGCCCCACCCACCAGATTAGTTGAAGATCCTCCATTTTTGTCTGCTGGTTTTACGAGCATGCATAAGATGCCGAGCACTACGGCTACAGGCAAAGGCAAGTCGCTCATGAAGTGTTGTGTTCATCTCGCTCTGGGTCCAACTCGGGGTCCAACATATAGGGCTGATAGCACCTCTGTTTTCTGCCATTTTCACGTGTGGTAAACACACAGCGTAATCATGGGATGGGTGAGCGTGGCCAGCAGCAGCTTATTTGCATAAAAGTGACAGAGCCTTTAAACGGCTCATTTTGAAAGAGACTGAAACTGTGAAGAATAGAGCTGGTGAGTCTCTTTATGTGAGAGCGATTTTGTGCAAAGAACTTCATGAACATGTTTTGTATAGACCATAGACCTATTATAACTCGTTTAAAAAGAGGTATAATATGTCCCCTTTAAATTGTATTGAGATACGGATTGTTTGCTGGCCAGGTCTTTGATTGATCTGCGTTTCCTGAAGAACCTGTTTTCTATTGATGGAATGAGTAAAGATTCATTTGCATTACCACTAAGCATTAAGAAAACTACATGACCAAATCGTCCCACGTCAGACCCCGTCATATTAGTGACTCAGATCAGAAGCCGTAACTCGTAATTTTCTTCCAAACCTTCACCTATAGGGTAGATCTTATTTCACAAGTTTGGACAGTACCTTCGAGATGGAGAACTTCGGAGTGACTTCTGTCCTAAACTAAAAGACCAGGACTGAGGAACAAGGGGGAGATGGGTTGGTAATGGTGTGCAATAACTTTATAACAGGAAACAGAAGGTAGAAATGGTAGATTTATAGGACATTAAATAGGAAAGAGGAGGAACTTCAGGAATAGTCCTCCACCAAAACCTCATTTGTTCCAAAAAAAATCTCTTCTCTGGTCAGTAACAAGATTTCTGAATACTGTTGACTCATTTATTTAAAAAAGAACATGATCTAACAACATTTTGATTTTTATTTAGGTTGTGTCACTAAAAAAAAACAGGAATAGGAATGTGTCACATATTTGTTGATGAAACAAATAATAAGTAATAATACACTGATGAAACAAATAATAATAATACTTCGATGAAACAAATAATAATAATAATACTCTGATGAAACAAATAATAATAAGATCTTTCTTTGGGACTGGGATCAGGCCTGTCAGGTTCAGGCAACAGAAGTAAGCTCAGATAGATTTGCTTATGTGGTTTCAGCCACAGTATGATTTGCTGTTCTCTATAAAAATGGACAACGGCAGTACTATTATTAATCATGGTCACAGTGAATTACTCTTATTTAAATAGAAAGATTGTGTATAAAATGTTCCATGTTCTTTTGAAGAGTTTAAGCACTGAGAGATTCCTCTGGGAGTTCTAGATATAAAGCCCCTACTTTTCCAAAGAAAAAGCGAAACATCCTTTTTCAAAATACTAAATAGTAGGGGTGTCAAGTAATGTGTTAATTTGGATCAGAAAAAATTTACGCTGATTAATCGCACCACGTGACTTTGAGCCCCCTAAGGAGCAAACCCGGCGGTCCGAGCCAGAACAGCCCAACACCAACACCAGCGGCCGCCACACTGGACCCGGCACTCAGACCCAAACTGACCTGTCTACCTGTGACCCACTAACTCATTCCCTGCCTTTTATGCTGGACGGCAGCACTATTATATTAGGGGGTGTCGTGCCCCCCTACCCCCACTTATCCACCCAGCGATTTGTATGAGTGAAACACGCACAATTAAGTGCAATTATTCTCAGCTTATGTCGGCGGCTGAAAGGAATTCTGTGCACAACAGAAGCTTTAAAAGTCCGTTTAGTGTGTTTGTTTGTTATCAAGACTTCCAGAACCATCAGGTATACACTGGACATGCAAAAAAAAAACAACTAACCTAAAAGTAGAATATTTGCTAATACTCGTTTTTCCTCTTCCTGCAGCGTGATTGGCTTAACGATTACCACAGGAAATGCCGAGAGGCGATTGGAGCAGAACTGGAGCGGCAGGGCAGGAAGGAGGCTTTGGATTGGCTGATTCGAGAGACCCAGCCAATCGCCTGAAGGAGCAGTCGGTTTCTTTTTACTTAACCCAATCTTAACGGTTGCGGCCGGAAGTGACGCTTTTTGATCTTTGTCTTACGAAACTCTTTCTCTCTGTCTGGTTCTCTGCTCAGTATGCTTCTCTCTATGCTTACTTTGTAAAGCACTTGCATATTCACTTCTTTTATGATCCAATAAAATGGAGAGATGAGTGTAACAAGCCTTTTTTTGCCACCGTTTATATTTTGTGTGAACAAGAACGCGCAGTTTCATTGATGCACAGCGTCATTCTTATTTTCTTGTGGTCCAGGAAATGACCTGCTTCCCTACAATATTTTTCAGGGACCCTACTTCATATACCGAGATCCTGCTGGTGTGGGTTCATGCCACTTTTCTCTCTTTTGTATCGGTGTTAATTCATCTCGTACAAACTGTGGCTATTTGTTTATTTTGTCATACTCAGGATAGGAATAAGGTCATTAGGGCCAAAGTGGCAGCCTAGTGGGTAGGATACTTGCCTATGGACCAAGAGGTCATGGGTTCGATTCTTACCTTCAGCAGACCACCACTGGGTCCCTGAGCAAGACACTTAACCCCAAGTAACTTCAGGGAGGCTGCCCCCTGTAGGTACGGAATGGAAGTCGCTTTGGATTAAAGTGTTCTCTGCTAAATGCCGTAAATGTAAATGTAGCCAGCAAATGTTGGGGCAAAAATTCTGCAATTGTTGACAAACGGAAACACCGTCCAGCTATGTTGTCTATCTATTGACACTGCTTAGAAGATACGCATGAACATATCAGCGACACGACACAGGGTTCAAGACACAGCATAGCTATTACAAGCGCCTCCAGAATCTCAAGTCAATGTTCTGCTGTCTGTGGCGCTAACGGTCTGTCCAGTAATGTTCTAGGGATCGAACCATACCAGAGGCACTATAAAGAAAGATACTCAACCCGAACCAAGACTAAATCTAAATAGAATTGACTGGCAGAAGAGGTGCAACGTTACAAACATTTATAACCTGCAATATATCCGTGAGATCTATAAAATATTACAAAGATGGACTAGTGGGTATTAACTCTAGAGGAGGAAAAAGATAACGAGACACTTTCCTCTTCATACATTCTGAAGTGTTGACAGATACCTGTTTGAAATAAAGGCAGTTCTAGGCAGGTCTAAGAATTGCATCTTGGTCCCCTTTCGGTTTGGACGTTTCCGGTGGCTCTACAGCTGCATGTAGAAGGTGGGAGGGTCCAGGACTATTCCGCTGTCCGGGTCGCTGGCGTAGTCCTGCAGTGTGAGCCGAGTGTGTGTGGGGCGTTTCTGAGATGTTGATTTCGAGGGCTCGTCCTCTGGGTGTCCAACAGGCAGAGGGTTGCTGTAGATATAGTAGATGCGCGAGTTGTCTCTAGTCGAGTCCTGTCTCCGTAACAGCGCCAGAGGGTTCCGGAAGCTCCGCCTGTTCTGTGTGACCTTGGCGTCCGCTAGCTCTGCCTCTTGGTTGCGCCGCACGGTGCTCTCATACACTTGGGCACGCTTGTGTTGCCTGCAGGAGACATGACATACTGACTGATCACTTCTCAGCGTTCTCTACCACACGACATAACAGTCGCTGGTGCGTAAATGCGGCATAAATATAATACCCCACCTCCAGCGGCTCAAGTAGGACACGCAGCAGACGACCGCCGTCACCGTGAGGGCGCACGTGGCCAGGGAGAGGATCACCATGTTGAACACTCTGAACTCTGCACAGTGGACGAAAGGCAAAACCTACGTAAGAGCAAGCTGGCAGTTTTCCACTGGCACAAGGAGCCAAATGTGCTTCCATTTCAAATAACCAAATACGAGCTGCTCAACGGCAGGGCAGCCGAGTGGACTGCTTTTTGATTGGTTGAAATGTTGCCATGACAGCAGATAGACTTGGAAAGAGGCCATTGTTGGGTTTTTTTTACTGTCTGTGTTAAAAAAAAACACACACAAAAAACAACAGTGATACAAACCAACAACCGGGAAGTCGACAAAGTTCAAGCTCGTCTGTATGGGCTGAAGATAAATTTCAGTGTTAGTTTTCGACGACTCTAACAAATCTATCTTTAACTGTGAGAAACGTGAAGGTGATCCAGGACGTCACTAACGAGTTCTCTGGGTTCGGTTCCCATTACACGGGTAAAGAATGAAGAAAGAATATTCAAAACTCAAGACTATACTTCGATGAGCGTTTGGTGTATGTAGCAAGAGTATAGCCAGCACAAAAACAGGAAGACGCTCAAAGCCTCCATGTTGGGTGGTGCTGAGGAATAAATAATCGTCGCATGTCATCATTTCGCTGTCGGCGCATCAGAAACACTGTTACCGCTAAGATACAATGGAAAATCAGAGCGTGCTGCAACGCCCTTGCTATCGCTGTAGGGTTTAGATCAGCAAGGTTCCTGTATGACTGTGGAAAGTTACAGTGGTGTTTAAAACCTTGTGAATTCTTTAGAATTGTCTAAATTTCTGCATGAATATGACCTGAAACATCAGTCCTCAAAGTAGATAAAAAGAACCCAGTTAAATAAACGAGATGAAAATATTTCACTCTGTCATTTATTTATTGAGAAAAATGATCCAACAGGGCATAACTGTCAGTGGCAAAAGTATGTGAACCTTTCATTTCAGTATCTGTTGTGACCCCCCTTTTGCAGCAATAACTGCAACTCAATGTTTCCGGTAACTGTTGATCGGTCCTGCACGTCGGCTTGGAGGAATTTTCGTCCATTCCTCCTTACAGAACAGCTTCAACTCTGGAATGTTGGTAGGTTTCCTCGCATGAACTGCTCCCGTCAGGTCCTTCCACAACATCTCAATTGGATTAAGCTCAGGACTTTGTCTAGGCCATTCCAAAACTTGGAACTTTATCTCCCTTAACCATTCTTTGACAATCTGATGATGTTTCAGGTCATATTTATGCAGAAATGTAGACCATTCTAAAGGGCTCACAAACTTTCAAGCACCACTGTAGAAAAGTTTGGGGGAAAAACAACCATCAATCCATTTGCTCCAGTGTAGCCAACCAGTAATGAAAGTTTATGTCTTTCACCAGTTAGCATTGTGCCAACTGCATCTCTAAAGAATTTGTGACAAATTCTCAGGACAAGAAGCTAAACCGAACATTTTCAACCAGCCACTCTCGCGCTGGACGGACTCACCGTAGATGGCTCTGGTCTCAGTGTCCTGCCCGGCCGTACCGTTGAGAGAGAAGTCGATGGCCGTACTGCTCAGGATGGCACTCATGGTGCCACTGGCATCCCCGAAACAAGACAGAGCCCAAGCGGGAGACGGGACAATAACTGCGGACCATGTGACTCCAGGGGCTTTGGACGGGTTACCCTGGAAACGCCCCTGCCCACCCATCGCCCCCATTCTTTGAGCCTGGCTCGGGCCCCTGTTTGTGGGTTTCTGTGTGGCAGCTCTTTCAGGGTGAGCTGGCAGGCTTTAGTGGGGACCCCGAGCAGAACGCTTTAAACTGCGACCCGAAACACGAGGCCCACACAGACAGAGCTTTGGTAGCAAAAATCAAGCCCATTTAGAAGCAGTGGAACACATTTTGTCCCACAGATGAGAGCGTGACAGAGTTACAGTGTCATGGCTACTCACTCTTAAAACGTGTATTTGTTAAAGTTTACATTCTCAATGACTCGTTTTACATTCTCAATGACAAGTTTACATTCATTTACGTTCTCAATGACTCGTTATACATTCTCAATGACAAGTTTACATTCTCGATGACTCAGCTTAACGATTAATTCGGAGTTTGTGTGATTATCAGAATATCCGTAGATCGTTACAAGACCAGGTTAAGCGATCAGATGATTCTCCACACGGCAGAGCGACTAGCACCTCAGTCGCTTTTTGGGGAAAAAAGAGGGAAACTCAGGAGCAACAGGGTGTCACTGCTGCACACAACATTATTATTTGCGTCATCATAGTGGTAGCTAATGAGAAACGCTGGCCAAGAGAAGATCATGAAATAACTGGTTTAAAGTAGAATTAAATATTAAAGATTTTGGACCTCATTCTGCTTTATGCGAGACTGATTAGTGATCACCTGAATCACATCTTATTTAATGAGGAAAAGTATAAAAACACTGCTGTAATCGAAACTCTCCTCTCACAATGAGACCAGTTGGATGTTAAAACACTACTAGAAGTTCCTCAAAGGTAATTATTGCCATTTTGTTTAAGAGTGAATGAGAATTTGAGAGTGAATTTGTTTCCTTTGAATTTTTAAGTGCAAACGCTGCATCATTTCTCTTATTTTGATGTTTGTCATTTCCTTTCAAATGATGCTTTAAAGAACAATACTTTTATTTGGAAATGAGAGAAATATTGTCAGCAGTTCTTAAAAACTAAGGCAAAGCTGTTCAGTTCAATACTTGCACCTACAAAGGGTAAAACGTGAGAAACTGAACATTTTTGCAGTGCTCTCTTATTGCAGTGGAGCTATTTATATATATATAAAGCTCAGACCTGTCCAGCCATAGACTCCACAAGACCAGAAGGTGTGCTGTGGTATCTGCAGTAAGACCTTTGCAAAAGATCCTGTAAGTGGTATTTAGAGGCCAAGTAAACACCTTGAACTTTTTATCATGTTCCTCAAACTGTTCCTGAACAGTGTTTGCCGTGGGACAGGGATTATCCTGCTGAAAGGCGTCGCTGCCAGGAAGGGGTGAACTTGCCCACCTACATTAAGGTAGGCGGTTCTTATCAGAGTACATCCACATGAATGCAGGACCCAAGGTTCCCCAGCAGAACATTTCCCAGAGCCTCCACCAGCTTGCCTTCATCACATAGTGCGTCCAGGAGCCATCTCTTCCTCAGCTGAGCGACACACACTACTCTGTTAGCCTTTTATTGATAGTCTCCATAGAGACTCTCTCTCTCTCTCTCTCTCTCTCTCCGGACACTGGTTTACGTTTGTCCTTCCTTGGACCACTTTTGGTAGTTACTGACCACTGCAAACAAGGAACCCTTCACAAGACCTGCTGTTTTGGAGATGCCCTGACTTATTCAGCCATCACAGTTTGGCCCTTACACTCACTCGTTTTTCTTCAGGAACTGACTGTTTGCTGGCTGTCTAATATCTCCCACCCCTTAATATGAGCCACTGTAACCAGATAATCAACAGTATTCAGTACCTAATGCAATTCAAAAGGACTTATAAGACCAGGTCAACAGTAAATGCAACACATTTTATTTTCATGTGACTGTAAAATAATAAAATAAAGAAATTTGAAGTGGAAAATGTGTAGAAACCCTGGAAAAACGGCCTGTGTCTAGACGTCTGGAGTGTGTTCAGCTGGAGCTGTGTGACAGCAGATGGAGAGAAAAAAAGAAAGAAAGAAAAAAAAAAGAAAGCCTGCATTCAGCTTCTCTTCATGCTTCCATTGCTGTTGGACTGTGGAGTAATTACGCAACGTGTTCTGGCCCTCGACTGGAGGCTGCTGGGAAAGAAACGCACGAGTGTTTACCATCAACAAGAGCCATTCAGACCCGCACACACACACCCAGTCAACTTACTTATGGGGTTTCCGACACTGACCACTGTCCATTTTCATATATAACAGTGTGACATATGGTGCCATAAAAAGATTTTCAGTTAATAGAACATGACCACTGGTCAAATACAGCCTTCGCAGCTGCGAAAACAGTCCATTTTGAATTCACTGTTTTTGCGATGTTACGAAAACTAAGGCATTTGGTTTTCAACAATAGTTTAGCAGCCCCCACACACACATACACACACACTTTAAAGTTATAAGGAATGTTTCAGTGTAGACGGCTAACGATTACTGTGCAGCCAGAACAGGGATCGCTTATGTATAGAAGTCTCAAAGAAACTATAACAAGACAACCTGTTTAATTCTACTACATATAGACAGATAGTCACGGAAAAATCGATGATGATGGTTTTTGTTATATGAATAGCCATAAATCATAAAGGAAAGGGTCCCTTTACTGCTTCTCATTCGGATTGTGCAATATTACTCATCTGCCTTTTATTTACTTTTCTGTATGTTATTGAATGTTGTTTCATCCCCTCAACACCTGCTGTTTTTATTTGTGGCACAAACACTAAGTCACTTTTCATAACCACTTGCACTAACAATTTGTTATTATATTATATCTGTTACTTTGTTAGAGTTATAGTGTTATTTCGTTTGCACTGTTACTACTGTTCTTTTTAAACTCTTTATTGTCTATCTTTATTCCTCTTGTTGCATTGAGCATGTTTATGACTAAAGACTTTCTCTCGGGATAAATAAAGTTCTTTCTTATCTTCTGGTCTTATCTTACTACCACACGAACACAGTTTGAGGAGTGTGTGATGATTCAGGGATGTGCAATCTGCATGATGCTGACTGGTGGATATAAGGTTCTATTACTTAACATGTGTCAGAGCTCGATTAGAGGACTAAAGCACCTGGCTGGTTTGCAACTAGGGGTTTTCTCCAGGCCCTTAACATACATAGGATGATCCAGGCCAGGCTATGTCATGGATTTCTATAAGGAAAATCAAGTAAGGACAGATTTGTACAGTGCTATGCCGCCCCTCATTTCTTTATATTTTGCTTTGAATCATCATGTTGTTGCAAAAATACTATTTTATGCCTCTCATACTGTCTTATCTTTGGCTAAATCAGTACATAAAATGAAAGAAATAGGAACAAATGTTTTAATGACAGACTGCAAAGTGTCTAAAGACACAAGTTTCCTAGATAAAGGAGTTCCAACAACTCAGCATTCAGCACCACCAGTATACTGATCACCGCCTGATCATCT
>JBBPCX010124117.1:0-19616 GCA_037974365.1 Hydrocynus forskahlii
CACACACACACACAAACACACACACAAACACACACACACACACAAACACACACACACACACACACACACACACACACGTGTGTGTATATATATATATATATACATACACACACACACACACATACATATACATATATATACACATATATAGATTTTTATTTATATTTACTAATATTTATATTCAGTTTGAATGGTGAATAACCCAATTCCTCTGTGCGATTTATGTTATTGCAGAGTTTGAAAAGGCTTATCTGGCACCGCTCCAAGTTATTGGTGGAGGTGGAGGAGGCCCTTTCAGCTTCCACTGTATTGAAAGCGGAGCTACGCTGGAAAAGATAGGAGTGTGGGCGGGAGACTGCCATATTCGGCGCATCAAGGTTTGGTTCACCAATGGCAAGAATGAGATGTTTGGCCGAGAATCAGGAAAATATTCTGAATACACATTCAGCCCTGGAGAGCGAATTACCTCGTTGTCTCTGTGGGATAATGCAATGACGGGAGCTGAACAGCGTCTGGGTGCCATCGAGTTTAAAACAACGAATGGAGGGTCCTTCTCCTCGAAGATGACCAAATATGATCTAAAGCAGGAGAAACCGATTGATGTCGGCTCTGGGGTCTGTGTGGGAGTCACAGGCCGCCACGGCTGGCACATCGACAGCTTCGGCTTCGTATTCATCAACACCATCAAGTCCTGTGTCCTCAGCAACATCACCTACCCCACCATTGAGGAAATCACTCCTCAAGTGATTATTGAAGAGATCAAATCCGCAATTTACCACAACAGCACTAGTGTATCTCAGGAGTTTACACTGCAAACCACCAAGAAAGTCACAGAAAAGTCCTCCTGGTCAGTGAGAAACAAAATGGACTCGGCCTTCACCTTGACAGTGAAAGGATCGATTCCGCAGCTGGTGGAAGCTGAGGCTGGATTCAGTCTTGCAACAGGACTGGAAGGTTCATACTCAGTGGAGCACTCTGAAGAAAAAGATGAGACGGTGGCTGTTCCCATCAGTGTTCCTCCAAGGAAAGAAATGAGAGCAAAAGTCACCATTGGCCATGCAGTCCTTGATCTTCCCTATGAAGGTGACGTGAAGATAACCTGCAATAATGGATCTGCGCTAGAGTTCACCATCAGTGGAGTCTACAGTGGTGTCACTTTTACCACTGCAGATGTTCACATGATAGAACGTGATCAGACCTAGTCAGCATTTTGTCTGAAGTTCCTGAAAACTCCCCAAGATTTTCAAAAGGGGGTTAAAGCTGTCAAGGCTCTCCTTCTCCAGACACTGAATGCAGGTGCAAATGTAGACTTCCATTTTATTCAAGGATTTTATTTCCACACAAAAGAAATAAAACGAGAATGTGATCACACAAACAAATCCAACATGACAGTTGACCCACAACCAAAAAGTGAACCACAAACCCTTTAAATACATATAACACAAAATCCCACAACCAATAACAAAACACAAACACTAACTCGAAACAACACCCAGCTGTGACTCATAAACAAGAAAACCTATCACCACTTCATAATAAGAGTTCATGATTAAAAACATGACCTTTGGCGGCCGCATACTGGGGACATCACAAAAGGGGGAAAACAAATCAAAGCTTTCTTTTTTGATGCCCAAATCCTGATGGCCCAGTGTCCAGCACAGTTCAACTCAGTCAGTATTAATTAACCCTTAGAACTCTGATATCAACAAATATCATGGTTTAAAATAGTTTAAAACTTTTAAACAAATTAAGACTTTTGCTTGTTTTTGCTTGTCACAATTTTGTTGTATTTGTAGCATCCTGCTTCAGTACAATGACAATAAAAGTATACATTTTTACAATACACATGCACATATTTTTATTTTATTCTATTTTATATTCCTAGATTGTGTAGTGCACAGTTTATACTGTCCTGTTGGTTTAGTATTTTATTCAACTTTATTCTATTCCGTTGTTTGACTAATAAAGGTTTATCTTATCTTAAATGTGCCTCGTTGGTCCATTTTGCAAATGACTGTATATTTGAGCAAGCGTAATATATTTCACTGCAATTCATTGTAGAATTATAATGTAAATGAAAAAAAAAGAACTACAGTGGTTATACAACTATCCAAAGTGGACCTCAGGAAGTGCTTGTGTTCTAAGGGCTAAAACAGGTTGAAAAGGGGACCAGCCCTGCCTGGAGCTGAGGTGCTCATTAAAGACTAGATTCCATACGAATTACATCACAGATAGCTTGGGAAATTGTGATGAATCTACAGATCCAGGTTCACAGACCTCAGAGGACTACAGCCTTCTGGAAAGGTGGAATTTCAAAATCAACAATGCTTTCCAAAGCTGCACCAATGTGGGGTCCTGCGGTTTACCTGGTGTATTGTACTGCAGAATTCAGGGCCTTAAACATATATAAGGTGGGTCTAAGCCTATTTGAAGAGCCTCCATTTGATTGTTCTTAGAATGGAAATTGCTTTTGAGATGAAATTGCTTATGAAACTGCTTATGTTATGAACTTTCCCAATGTTTTATCAAAGTGTTTCTGGTCAAATACACACTCCATTGACATGTTGTATTCCTTACTTTTGCTCTCTTGCATTGGTTTTGTTATTTTGCAAAATCAAACAGAGAATTTTCCAGTGTCTAACTGGCTCACAGTTGGCTGCAGCATTGAATTGTGGGGGCTGTAGTCTTCAAAGACAGTTCTAGACATCTCAGTGGTTATTTCTTAGATTGTGGTGGGAAAATGTGATATGATTCATTTTCATTGAGTGTAAATATTTGAATTGAATGGTGCAAGAGTGAATCATCCCTTTAAAAACACAGAGTTGAGGTCAAAAATTGAGTTAATTTCCTTTGTTTATAGGCCTTATATTTTTGTCTGTCTGTGCTGTCTATTATATTTGCATGTTGTTGTCCTAAATGCACTTGCCTTTTATGATTTTTTTGCGCATTGAGCCAGGAGAACTATAATTTAATTCAACCCTTGTTATATAGTATGAAAGACAATTCAGGTTAATGTTGACTTTGACTTTGCTGTGGTGCTTCATTATTTCTAAGAGCCTCTTTAGCAGGACTAAGAACGAATGTGTTTTCATTACCAGCAGAGAAAATGCATAAACTGAGTCATCACCTCTTTGAGAAGACTTTAAAGCCAGTATGAGGAATTCCCCTGGACTTTATTTCATTATGAAGGACTACTTAAACCTCACGCTGAATCCACACAGCTGCTGATGAACACTGGAGCAGAGTCGAAAAAGCATCACTACAGTCACTATCAGTCAAAAGTTTTGGCAGACACTGAGAGTTTCCACATTTGCATGTTGCTCACTTATTTAACATTACACTCAATATTCTTTTCTAACAAATACATTTACATAATGTTCACCATTTGAGCATTTATTAGCCAGAAAATGTCATTAAATAAATGTGCACAGTTATATTACCATTTTGTTCAAATCCATAACTTACCGCAACAGCACTAGTGTCACTCAGGAGTTTACACTGGAAACCACCAAGAAAGTCATAAAACGTCTACCTGGTCAGTGAGCGACAAAACTGACTCGGCCTTCACCTTGACAGTGAAAGGATTGATTCCAGGACTGGTGGAAGGTGAGGCTGGATTCAGACTTGCAGTATATTAATACCATAACTATAATATGACTGTACATAACTGCACATAACCATAACTGTATTATGGTTATATTATACTTATCGCTGGATATTTGCCACAGGATATTTAACGAGCACTCTTACATATTCTTTCCATCTTATGAAGGAATGTTTTTTTTTTTCTGTCTAGATTTTCATTTATAGCTGTTCACTCAACAACCTTCCAGTTTTTAACAGGAATAAAAATGTGCAGTTTATAAAATAAATGAATAAGCGGCGAAAACGTGTGTAAAAACGTTTGACTGAATTTAGCACCTCAGTCAGAATAATCTTTTCTTTTAAAAGTCTATTCGCAAACAGAGTTGGCACTAAAAGCTCACACTTTGGAGCGACTGAACTTCATTGAAGTCACGAGCTGCTGCGCGAACTCAGAATTAGATTAAAAAAGGAGAAACAAGACTAGGACACAGTTACTCCTGAGAACATTCCTCTTTTCCACACTTAAGTCCACCAAATTCAACAGAAAAGGTCCAAATTTCAGCACTGGGGGAAATATGGGCTCTGCCTGGACACAGAGCTTGAGAGAAGAGCTGAACGTGAGGAAGGTCAAGTTCTCCCTAAGCAGACCTGAACTACTGCTGCAGCCACAGGTAAGTCTGACACTGCAAATCAAAGGTTGATGCACACCAAAGGTTTTTACCACTTATCCATATATTTCATCAACTGCAGATTTTTATTCTAGTTACATGTCAGAAAGTTGAGCAACAATAAATGGGAGTATGTCTAATAAGACATGTTTCCTTCATAAGATGAAAGAATCTGTAACAGTGCATGTCTGGCATCCTATTAACTGGTTGTGTGATGAAGCAAAATCAAATTCTAGACTGTCCTTTAACTGTTTAATCACTTAATAGCACATTCAATATCTAACACTTGCAATTCATATTATAATTACAATTATATTAGGGGGATTTTTGTAGGTCAGTGGTGATGAAGTAAAAATATGATATTTTCTGGCTAATAACAAAACTCAGGTGGTGAACACACTGCAAATGTGTCTGTTACCAAAGAATATTAAGTGTATCTTAGTAAATATTATGTGAGTAGCATCCAAATGTAGAGAATGTTCACCTTCCAGACATAGTAGTAGTTCTCCAATCTTCCTGAAGGACTTTCAAAGACTCTCTTTGAAAGTCCAGTCCCTGAACCTGACCAGTATCAGAGGAATGGTTTTTGTTTGTTAAGCCACACGGTGACATAACCAGGAATCATCTTCACCTGAACCAGTGAAGAACCAGGAGCAGATGATTCCAGATGATCAGGCGGTGATCAGTATACTGGTGGTGCTGAATGCTGAGTGGTTGGAACTCCTTTATCTAGGCTCCTTGTATCTTTAGGCACTTCCGTCACAGTAAAACATTTGTTCCCATTTCTTTCATTTAGTCTATTCAAGATGCCAAAGAGGTCTTACATTTTATTTTTGCACCAACAAGTTGATTCAAAGCAAAATGTAAAGTAATGAGGGGTGGCTGAAAGACACGATTCTTGCATGCAAAGCTGGATGCAGTGGTACTTAATACCCCAAATGGCACTTAAAAAAGAATCTAAATGAATATGATTTATATATCTAAATGAGAATAAATGAGCAGCCAGTAAAGTCATGTGTGCAAGAACACATGGGCTCAAAGTCTGTCATACTTAAAAACAGAACAGTAACAATGGTCTGCTTAAGCAACTTACTTAAGTGCAGTGACTCCATATTTTCTTACAAATTTTGCTTTGCATGTATTATTACTGTGCGTAACGTGCAATTTTTTGGCTCTGTGCCAGCGTGCAGAATCAGTGGATGAAATGGAGAGAGAATATAAAGGGGGCACAGAGAAACTGAGAGAGAAAAAAATTGGAACTTCATGCAGACGCTGCCAAATTTGCCAAAATTACAGACGTGTTTGCTGCCAGGCCTTCATCAGCTGATGATGGTGGCGGTGGCGGCAGTGGACCTGCGGTAAGCTGGACTTTTGTGAGTAAAGGAACCCATTAAGCACCCTTGGTAAATCTGTGCCATACTAGACATTTAGTGGTGGTATATTAACTGGCTGTTTGCAAAGTTATGGTGAAAACACACCAATAAAACAAATGTTTTACGACCACACTAGTTTGTCTTGTTACATTTATGAGCGTGGGTGAAATAAGCTAATAATATCGTCAGTGTTACCGCTAGGAGAACGGCTTTTTATAACACATTGTGTACACATTGTCTTAAGCTATAGACCTTTAAGTTTGTTCTTTTATGACATCCATGCTGAACTAAATCGTCTGATTGAAAGTGAAAACGTTTTTTAACCACCATTCATCAACATTAATGATCTATTATTGGTTTTGGGGTGAGTAGAAGGCAACGTTTGGGGTATGGTGTTAGAGGCAGCTTTTCTGTAGGTATTTATGAACAATATACAGACATGAACGACATCCACACTTTTTAAATTTTCTCTCCCTCTCTCATCTGTGGGCCGTTGGGCCGTTCTACCCCAAAATGTCAGGGCTGGTTTTTTGACCCAGTACACCCCTGGTTGCAGAACAAATTTCCCACCCATAGGACTAATAAAGGGTTCTCTCTCTCTCTCTCTTTCTCTCTGTCTCTCTCTCTGTCTCTCTCTCTGTCTTTCTCTCTGTCTCTCTCTCTCTCTCTGTCTCTTACTCTCTCTCTTT
This sequence comes from Hydrocynus forskahlii, assembly GCA_037974365.1. NCBI lineage: Eukaryota > Metazoa > Chordata > Actinopteri > Characiformes > Alestidae > Hydrocynus > Hydrocynus forskahlii. The sequence goes on from JBBPCX010124117.1 coordinate 6,316, forward strand.
TCTTTCCAGTGGAGGATCTCCCCATTGGCCTGGTGTCTGTACAGGTTCTTCATGGTTCTCTACACGTCTGCATGGTGTTTGTACTCTGCTCTGCTGTTCTCCTCACCCAAATGGCTCCTGTTCCTCAGCCACATCATCTATTGCTTTATGGGGGTGTATTACATGCTCTCTCTCTGTAATCTAATCTGGGCAGCAGTTCATTTTAGAACTTCCTACAGAAGCCAGAGGGCTTCCAACCAAGATGGTGAGTTTGTAGGTTCTTCTGGATCCTGTCCCTTCAGGACCAGAATCAAACACAGCTGCACATTACAGCTTTTACCACTTATCCATTTATTTCAGAAACTGTGGATTTTTATTCTTGTTAAACACTGGAAAGTTGCTGAGTGACATCCTATTAACTGGTTGTGTGGTGATGCAGAGTCAAATTCTAGACTGTCCTTTAACTTTAAATGCACTCTTTAACTGTTTCATCACGTGTCTGGTGATCCACATTATTATTATAATTATATTACGGGGGGGCTTTTTGTAGGTCAGTAGTGATTAAGAAATCTGACATTTTCAGAATCAGAAAAAATTTTTTATCTTGGAAGAAAGACAAGAACAATATAAAATATGTTAGGAAGAAATAAAACTCTCCAGAAACTACATTACATTATATACACAGAATGCTGTGGGAAGTAGTTTACTGATCAACACAAATAGTGGTTTGGAGTTTTCTGGCTAGTAAAGCCTTACATGATGAACATACAGTAACTTTATTCATTAGTAAAAAATATTATGACTATCTTGAGTAAATATTATGCCAGTAACATTCAAATATAGAAAACTTTTGACTGGTAGTGTTTGAGTTGTTGTGAAATGTTTTGCTGAAAGTGCATTCCTCCTTTTGTCCACTAGAGGGCAGAAACAGAGCCAGAGTATCCATGGATCCGGTCCCTCTTCCTTCTCTGCTCTCGGCTGCTTTGCGGCTGCAGTGGTGTCTTCATAACTTGGTGAGCAGTTTCTCCATCACTGTGACCCTCTTGTACTGGACGTTGGTCTTCCCCATCGAGAAACACCCACTTTCTGCCTTCAACATCAACATGCACGTTGGTAACTGTGTCCAGACCCTGCTGGACCTCATTCTTTCATCCACACCTGTCCACCTGGCCCACTATGTACATCTCTTTCTGGCAGGCTGCCTTTACGTCCTCTTCACTTTCCTCTATTGGCTGTCTGGAGGCACCAGCCTCAGCAAGAGACCTTACATCTACAAAGTGCTGGATTTTGGAGATCAGCCTCTAGTGGCAGTTTTCAGCGTGCTTGGTTTTAGCTTTGTTTGCCTACCGATTTGCCACTTGTTGGTGTGGAATGTGTTTCTCCTGCGGAGGTCTTTGGCCAACAGAGTTAGAGAGGGTTCTCTAGGTCTCTGTGGAGAGAAATGGTGGCTGAGAGTGGGCGGGGCAAAAGAGACCACACCTCTCACAGGAATTCCTGCATCTCTCTTCACACCTGGAAGCTCAGGTATGACACAGCCTTTGCTAACGTCCAGGAGCATCTATCAAGGAGACATCTCCATCTACCTCTGAACGTGGGCCGAGTTTCATTACAGCGTAATGTGGTGTTGCATCTTACGGATTAGTCCTGTATGTAAACATATCTGCCTATTAGTCATGTAGGAGGTTTATTTCAGTGCGATTGATCTGCTATCTTAAAAATGTACATCAGTCTCTTTAACATTTGTTTCTGTAGAGATGAAAATGTTTGGATCACACTGGTGGTGTGAAGAAACTCACAATTCGTCTTCCATGACCTAAGAGTCTGGATGGTTAAAATAAGACTTGCTCAGAGATATTTTTGTCTTATTTTCTCTGGTGTGGTATTAAATAGTCCATTACACACAGTCCACAAATGGTGCATTTTAAATACACAGTGGTGCTCAACAGTTTGTGAACCCGGTTTCTGCATAAATATGACCTAAAACATCACCAGACTTTCATACAACCCTTTTAATCAAAAGAGACAGAACACTGGCCAAGGTTCTTAGGTTTAATTTCGAGCACTGATATGTTTTTGTGCAGCATAATGCTTTTCCCCCAAATATTAGGCAAATAAATAGATATTGTGGGCTAAAATTAGCAATTTGTATCGCAGATTTTATCTGTATTGAAGATTTTGTAAGTGGGTGTTTATTTCCACTTATAAAATCTGCAATACATGACCAAAGTTGTTCAAACTTACACATATACCTGTATGTACACTACTAGTCAAAAGGTTTTGCACACACTGAGATTTTCTGCAATTGCATGTTACTCATTTAATATTTATTAAAAATGCACTAAATATTCTTTGCTAACAAACACATTTTTTGTATGGTCAGCATTTAAGTTCCTTTACTAGCCAGAAAATCTTTTATTCATCACTACTGACCTATAAAAAGCCACCCAATATAATTATAATTATAATGTGGATCAGCAGACAAGTGTTAGATATTTCACAAGTTATTACGTGATGAAACAGTTAAATAATGCATTTAAAGTTTACGAGGGAAAAAACATTTTTACATCCAATTCCAGAGTTGTTAAAACTACTCGTTCGAGGCTTTAGCCAAAAATAGGACTGGGCATGTGGGGCTCTTGTCTCAAATGCTTCATGAAAAGCCCAAGATTTCAACCATAACAGTAATTAAAAACAGTCAGTTGCCGCAAACCTAATCAGAATCATCTGTCATTCCAAGCATTAATGGGGACGTAGCAACACACAGCCATAGTGAGCAAATCAACAAATCAGAACAAAAGCCCTGAATGGTTTAAGATCCCAACTCACTCACACAACACAAATTTGTATGGAAGCCCTCATTGTCCCCAGTTTTCAAAACAAACTGATGCCCGTATGCTAAGCCCTCAGTATTTAAAGATCCAAACAGCACCTCCATTAACTTCCATTATATGTTATGAATGTTTCTCCTTCAGTAAAAGTACTGTTTTGGAGATATGATGTTTTTTTACAGCATCAATATGTTCATATGTTTTTAGCTTCAGCTAAAACATGGAATATATTTTACCAGCTTCAGATGTCCGTGCTTCATCTAGAACAGCCAAAATGTTCATTCACAAAATGTTTTAACTGAATTCTGATATTTGAGGCCTAAACTGGAAGCCTAGCTCTAGCAGCTGGAAAGTGCAATGACTGTGTGGTCTGTTGTGCCAGTACCAAACTTTCCCATGAGAAGATTTGGAAGCAATTACAGCAAATTATTGTTTCAAATGTAGTGTTTTGTACACAACATAATGTGGTGTTGCATCTCACGGATTAGTCCTGAAATTAATATCACAAGTCAGGCTGAAAAGGTGGTTAATTACAATACAGCATGATTTACAGCAGTCTGACAGTGCTTCTTTAGTGATGGAGATGGGATCACGCTGTGGTGTGAAGAAACTCTGACTGTTCGTCTTTTTGCCAGCAGGGGGCGCCATGAGTAGACAAGAGTATGTCTAGTTTAAAAAAAGACTTGTTCTGAGATTCTGTCTAATATTCTCAGGTTTGGAATTAAATGTTCCATTTCCAAGGGTGCTTGAAAGTTTGTGAACCCTATTTCTTCATAAATATGATCTAAAATATCACCAGACTCTCCAATTAACCAAATGACACAAAACTATTATACACAGCTGTTTATTAATTGAAGAAAGTGACGCAGTATTACAGATCTGCGAGTAGCAGAAGTATTTGAACCTTTGATTTGAGTGCCTGGTGTGCTGATAACTGTGGATCAGTGGATCAGTCCTGCACATGGCCTGGAGAACTTTTAGCTCATTCCTCCACATGGAACAGCTTTAATTTTGGGTGGTTGGTGGTTTCTTCATATGAACTGCTTGCTTCAGGTCCTTCAAGAACATCAGTCTTGGGTAAAGGTCAGGACATTTACAAATCTTCAAGCAGCTCCTCTGTTTGTATATTTATGTACATATTGGTTCGATTCCTACCTTCAGTATACCAGCACTGGGTTCCTGAGCAAGACCCTTAACCCCAAGTCGCTCCAGGAAGACTGCTCACTGTAGTGAGAGAATGGAAGTCAAGGGTCAGCCAAATGCGGTTAATATTTATGTATGTGGATTATTCATAGAACTATTGTCCAATGCTTGTATATGGAGGTGGGGTTCAGGAGAATATAGATAGAATCTCTTCACTACATCAATAAATAGGCCTTTTTGCATGGTGCTGCTTTAGTGTCTACAGCTGCTGTAGTGTCTACAGTCTACAGGTTGTCTGATCAGAGGTTAAGCTCACAGTCAGGGTTGGTTGACACCACAGGGATTCCCAAAGGTTCTGTGACGCCTTTGTGAGTCATGGTTGGTACTGTAATGAAAAAAATGATGAATTCTGTTAGGCCGTTGAAGCTGAGGGGTGTTATGCTGCTCCATAGAATACTACACAACCCCACCCCGAGGAAAGGAAGATTCAGAATAGGACGCTTCTTTCTCCAGCCTGTTTCTCCTAGACACAACTGAGCTCAGTTTAACATCAGTATGAGATTCTCCTCTAATCATAGCCCAGTCCCAATTTAAGATTCTAAAATGATTTTTTTTTCTCTCACTGCTCTCCTCTCCATTTGTTTCAGATAATCAGTTCTTCAGATAAACCCTTTTTCTCTTAAAGGGGTGTTTATGAGAAACAATTCAGACTGCAATAATCCCCAAATAGAAGAGAATTTATTTCTGATGAGACAAAGAAAAGACTGTTGTGAGCAGAAAAATCTTCCTCTGGGAACTAACAACATATAAATAGTGTGAATATGGAGGACCCCTTTAGGCTTCCCCCAAGACACCATCACAGCCTCTCACAGAATTTACATGTTGCAGGATTTAGTCTGCCAGATCATTTCTGCCCAGAATGAAGACCATCGAAGAAGGTTCAAGGTTACTTTAGTGTCATCAGCAGTTGTGTACAGGTACATCGTGTGATGAGACCAAAGTACAACATATAGCAACATTCAATGACAGAAACGATATAAAAATACAATTAATAGATACCGCAGCAATGCAACAGTAATGTAATGTGACAGTATATTGTGAATGGGATATAAACCTTTTAGAGTGACTGGTGTTGCACCATAAATATGATGTTGCACACAAGGCTGTTAGCAGCACTGAACAAAGTGCAAGGTACAACAGAAACAATTAAATTTATAGACAATATAGCAATGTAACTGTACATCACATTAAATTACATTCATTTGGCAAACACTTTTATCCAAAGGGACTTTTAATTTGATTATGCTCTAAGTTTCAGGACAGTGTGAGAACAAGAGGAGTGCACAGAGATAGATAGAGCATCTCTGAATAGACAGAGTCTTCAGAAGGTCTCTGAAGGTGAATTGAATCTAAATACGATACATAGACAATACAACAATGTAACAGTATAGTTTGAAGGGGACGTAACCCTTCCAAACTTTATGATATTATAGTACATCATGTGTATATTATTGCACATGAGACAGTTAGCAGCATTGAACCACACTGAGTGAGTATAAATTGTATCTTATCCAATCAAGTAACAGCACATAAGTGTCCATAGTGGCAGTAAACAGAGGCAAAGTAAAGTCCAGGTACCACTGGGTGTAATATGAGAAGTGTATACAGTATAAGGTAAGGTGGGACACTGAAATGTACTTGGTCAGCCAAGGACTAGATGTTTATGATGAGTTCTGATGGCCTGCAATATGAAACTGTCACACAGGAAGGAGAATTCATACTGGACACTCCTCGCATCTGCCCATTACAAAGCAACTCCACCCAGCTGCTTCACAAATATGAAGTTCTTAAATGTGGTGTGACTGTGGGTCAGATATTATTTTCTGTGATTTATGCACTTGCAGATCTGCACCAAAGCCTAACATCAGTACTACTGTGCATGTGATCCTCTTGTATTCTGTAATATTAGTCCAGCTCAGTTTAGACCAGACACGAAGAGTTGTCCAAGTCACGATGAAGCTCCATATGGTACATGAGCTTCAAGCTGTTTATTAGGAAGATAAAATAAATAAAGACAAACTTCTTTTGCACTCCTTGCACCCCCTCCCCCCAACCCTCCGCCTCCCCTCATTTTTGGACAGCAGTACAGAAGAACAGAAGGTCTGTTTCTGTGGATTATATAGGACACCCACTACATTTGGAGACAAATGAAGACTAAATGAAGACACTCAGCTTTGCACACCCACTTCATCTTGCTCTTAATCAGTGTGAGCACATCCAGGCAATTGAGATGTAGTCCCAACACTCTGAATCTCTTCTAATCCTAGAAGTAAAATATTCAGTACTCTACAGCTGTTATGGGTTGGTAAACAATATATTAACCACTCATGCTCAAAACATGTGTGTGTTCAGCTCCCGATGGTGGACAGATTATGGCAAAATGAAAAAATATGTTAAGTTCTATTATGATAGTAACAGTAACAGAGTGGTAGACAAGATAAGATAAGATACATTGTTGTCATTATAAGCAGATTGTGATGTGCAGTAGTGTTATAAAAGCAGAAATACATACATACATATATATATATATACATATAAAGTGTAGTTCTGCCAGCAAAGTTAACATTTAATCTACTTAAAAAGATACTAGATGGACAGAATAGATAACCTTGTTAAAACAGAGTTAGCAAGGTTAGCAAGATAGTAGCCAGCCAATCACGTTTGACACGGTAAGTCTGTAAATGTCTCAAAATGGCAAACCGGCCCATCCAACCTCATCAAACCCACTTCACAGAACAAAATTGTGCTGAGTGTGAGGGAAAGAAGACGAAGACACGCTGATCCTCAAGGAGCGTCTCTTTATTTTCAGTTTTACGGCCTCAAATGCACAAACTTAACTGGGTGAATTCAGTACTGTACCCAACTCCAACCCTGAGCCCTCATCTCGCCTGTCACCCCATTCCCGCTGTCAACACACCAGAGGAGGGTGACTGACGAGAAGGGCTCCAACACACACAAAATACCCACATTAAAATACACAATAACACATAACACACTAACACACACAACACACTTCTATCCCCCTCTAATATCCCCCAAAACACACACAACAGGTCAACTGGCCATTTACCCACCCCGCAAAGGTTCATGGGAGCCAGGTCTGACGTGCCGGCTCGTTACACAGCCCCCTCCCCTAAGTCCATCAACTTACCCCGTTGGTAAGTTGGTTCAGTGTCCGGCCCCGTAGCGTCCCTCGTACCAGCCTGTGGCCAGTACGGCGCCAGCCTGTCTCTGTGCAACACTGTCTCTTGTGACGGCCTCTCAGTCGCACCCTGTACACGACCTCGCCGAGCCATTCAAGGACCTCTCCTGGTCATCCAGATTTGGATTCCGCCCCTTTTTCCGGGAGGGGCAGCAAACCCAGACCAGGTCCCGGAGCACGAAATCCTGCCCCCGGCTGCACACATCACCTGCTCACTTCCGCCGCGTCGTGGCCGCACCCTGTTGCTCCTTCACGACTGACGCGACCTGTACAGCTCTGATTCCGTCGTCTCTCGCATCCGTGTCCACAGTACACGGCTTCATTGGGTCCTTTCTATCACGCCATTTGTGCCTTCTTGGACTCTGCCGCAGCCCCGCCGCTCGTATGACCTGGTCTTGCTACAGCAGTTCCTCGGCTGCCTGTCGTGTCTCATGGGCCGGCACTCCCACATACGGGTTTCATTGACAATCCCTCTGGCCTCCTGACTGCTTGGTTGGGGTACACTGGTCTGAGCGCCAAAATGGAGTCATCTCGCCGCAATCTCCACTGTTGCCCCTAGTTGGTCCAGCACATCCAGCCCCAGGATGCACGGTTCCACCACGTCCGTGAGCCACACCTCTTGTCTGACCATCACCCCGTTCACCGTGATGGCCAGCTGCGTCCTTCCTCGCATCTTAATGCATGTACCGGTCACCGCAACGAGTTGCACGTTCGTCTCCTTCCAGCCAGGTGTAGACCATTGCTGCATGTGGGGCAGTATGTCTGGCCTTACCATTGTGACGGTGGAACCGGCGTCGACCAACGCTAAGATGGCCTCTGCGTACTCCGCTTCTGCTAGCGCTGTCGTCAGGGTGGGTGGGGCTGTCAGCCGCACGTGCTGCTGCAGTCGTTCTGGTGAGAGGGCTCGTTTTGCACTGCTGGCGTGAACCGTGGGTATCCTCGGCGGGTGACATTCTGCAGGTCTTCGGCAAGCGTGCCCCACGTCTTGCCATCCCTTCACCGTCGACCACTCATCTCTTGCCGTCTCTTCCCTTTTCCACCGGCCAAATCTTTGCCATAGCACCACCACCAGCTGCCCGAAGTCCCGGCACTCGCTGAGCTAGACCTGCGCCAGGTATGGTTCCAACGGCACCTTCCCGTCAAAGCGCGGCAGCTTGACGGCCCATCGGGGTCCTGGCTGCATGGGCGCCACTTCCCCGCTGTCATCTCTCACCTGGCCCACCACAGGAGTACCACTTCCCCACTCTATGCGGCGCACTGCTCTCCTGCCGTCATCTCTTGCCCGGCCCACCGCAGGAGTACCATTCCCCTCCTCTGGGCGGCGCGCTGGTCTCTGGACAACACTAGCACTATCTGGACGTCCGAGGATCCTCAGCTTGCTGCTGGAGTACTTTTCTCCATCGCCGCAATCTTCCTCGTTTTCTGTTCCATCCCACTTCTGACACCAAAGTGGCGAGCATGAGGGAGAGAAGATGAAGACAAGATGATCTTCATTTATTTTCAGCTTCAAATACACAGACTTAAACTGGGTGTACTGCGCCCCCAACTGGCGTAGCTCAATACTGCACCTAGCTCCAACCCTGAACCCTCATCTCGCCTGTCACCCTACTCCCGCTGTCAACACACCAGAGGGTGACTAACAAGAAGGGCTCCAATACACACAAAATACCCACATTAAAACACACAATAACACATAACCACACACTAACACACACAACACACTTCTATCCCCCTCTAATATTCCCCAAAACACACACAACAGGCCAACTGGCCACTCACCTGCCCCGCAGAGGGTCATGGGAGCCAGTCCTGAAGTGCCGGCTCGTTACAATATAATGGTGCCTCTGCTAGGTTCGAAATAGAGATTAGAAATTAGAAATAGAGATTAGAAATTAGGAATATTATGAGAGCAGATTTGAGATGTTTTGCAATTGCTTTCAGTTTTCCCCAAACTATCACTGTATCATCCTATAGCTGCTGTGTTTGAGATCATGTTCAAAGTGAGAGGCACTGTGTTATCTCAACAACTGTCTCCAAGCTCCTCTGCTTTAGGGGAGCTCACGTCTGCTTGCTACCTTTGATCTTCTCTCTTACAGACACGGCTACGTTAAAAGGCCGATCACACACCCGTTTGTTGATCTTGAATCTCAGAGCAGAATAAAGGCGTGATCTTGCTCCTTTCAGGACTAATTATGTAAGGCAGTGAGTGATGAAATGAGGCCTACTACCTTTAATAGTAAAAGCAATAAATGCCACAAACCACATTTACTAATTTTCTTACCTGTAGCCATGAGGCTAATGTAGCTAACAAACAGCACACTGAACGATGTTAATACTGTTTGTAGCTATGCAATCTGTCTGAGATTACGTAGCGCCTAAACCCAGTTTAAATACATGAAAGGACACTGGGGACACGTCCCCACCACTTTTTGTAGTGATCCATTTTATGCCTGTCACTTCTGGAAGGATCATTTAATTCCCACCAACACGGCCCGTCCCACCCTGGAAAAATATGCATTTACCAATGACCCAAACCCGACCCAACCTTGAATCAATGACCCAAATCCAATCTGCAAAAATATACATGAATCAATGACCCAAACCCGATCTGCAAAAATATACATGAATCAATGACCCAAACCCAAGACAACCTGAAAAAATATACATTAGTCAATGACCCAAACTCAACCCAACCTGCAAAAATGTACATTAATCAGTGACTCAAACCCGACCTAACCTGCAAAAATATATGACAAATATGACCCTCCCAACAAACTGATGAGTAATTTTTGGCACATTTCAAGCCAAAGTGATGCCCATGGGCATAAAACTAATCTGCTGCCTGAAAGATGAATTACATGTGAGCTTCATTCGCTTCAGTTCAGAACGTTTCATGAGTGTGCTGTGAGGGCCGATGATGACGTGTGAAACTTCTGCAGAAAGAGCTGCCAGGGGCTCTTAAATCACACCCATCCGCTGTTTGGGAGGCTGCGTGTGTTAGTCATCCATGCTATCCATGGAGATGCTCTAAAATATCCCTTTCTGAAAGGATCTCCATATTATGCAGTTGCTTGTCTTACTTAAACCAGCATGAGTGATCCCATTTCATTCACTTGTGTGTTTTACGTGTGTTTTCTTTGCACAAAGATGAATCATATCAGTGTTTCAAAGGTGTGTAATGAACAAATGCTGTTGCTGTCAATATTATTTCCTGCTATCTGTGATGGAAACCCATCAAATGTCATTAAACTTGCATATTAAATATAGTCACATTCAAAGGATATTTTTTAATTGAATCCTTGGTTTTGAAAAGTTTGGGGACATCTTGTGTTTACTTTATAGTGAAAATGAAAAAATGAAAAAAATCTTTTGTTAGCATTAAAGTTTGTTTAGCATTAAACGATGATATGCTGATCTTTTGGGTATATTTATCCTCATGTTCACCAAATGTGAAATTTATGAGCTGTTTCAAAAATCACAATTTGGTTCAAATTGGTTCTAAAAGGTGGTTGGAACTGCTGATAAAACCTCAGAACTAAATGCAACAAGCAAAGCAGAGAGATATGAGTGAAACAGGCTGTAAACGCTATTCGAAGTAAGCCATGTATCTCCATGTATTTGAACACAAAAAGTTGTGTTAATCTGGGATCCAAACCAGAACCGACCTGCAAAAATATACATGAATCAATGACCCAAACCTGACTCAAACTGCAAAAATATACATTAATCAATGATCCATACCAGACCGACTTGATAAAATATACATGAATTAATGACCTAAACCTAACTCAACCTGCAGAAATGTACATGGATCAATGACCCAATCCTGACACAACTTGCAAATATACGTGAATCAATGACCCAAACCCGACCCAACTTGTAAAAACATCCGTTAATCAATGACCCAAACCCAACCTGCAAAAATATACGTTAATCAACGCAAAATGTTCGAAAGAACTGATATATCATTAGTGTGTAACCTATTTACAAAGGAAACACAGCTTTAGGTGTTTTAAAATCCTAAATGAATTTTTTTTTTTGGTGTTAACAGGACTAAGAGACTTTTCTCAGCTGTTTCTTCTACAGTTTTTTTCTAAACATATCTAAACCGTTTTCTGTTGAACAGACAAACATAATAACAATTTATGAAAGAAACATTGTGGTGTGTGGACATTATATTGCAGTTTATTCCATTTTCATGCTGGAACTGGTCCCAGCCTGTTATTTCATCATTACTTGTGTTAGTATTTCGAATGTGGAACTCCAGCTGCCCTCGTTTTCTGTCACTGAAGCCACGTTTGCAGGTTTTCTGTGGGTTTTTCCTTTCAGTGCTGGTTGGGAAATGCCCTTAGCTGTTCGAGCCTCCAACTGGTACAAACAGCCAATACCAGTCAGTCCTAAATCAAAATGTTTGGGCTGCGGTGAGGCCTGTGGCTATGATGAGAGCAAAAATGGAATCGTGTCACACCAGCAATGAGAAGACAAGCTAGAGATGAAGGAGCTAAAGACAGGAACTCATAGTAGAGCCAAGAAAAAAAAACATGCTCTCCTGTCATTATGAATTACTTTAATAACACAACAGCCTTTAAACACAGTGCTGTCTGTGGGTCACGGTCTGACAGTGAAGAATGTGTGCGTGTGTATGTGTGTGTTCAGTTCCATCTGAGACAGGCTGAGCTCACAAATCCCTGAATAATGTGTATAGTTAAAAGACAAAAAACGTGATACTGTAGTTTAAGGAATAGTCCAGCAAAAAATCCAATTCTAACTAGTACTTTTTTGTTAAAATAGACCACCAAATCCTCAAACCACATCCAGCTTTAATGCTCAGACTTATGGATGTTGTTTAGGACACAGCCCTCTGCTTTGTGAACATCAGCACATGTGCTGGTAGTCTAATGTCTTAGACTGATGCATTCAGGCATGACGTATGGCACTTTTCCACTTGCTCAAGGAACTGTGCCACACCATGAACAAATATTTTTCCATTACAAAAAAAGCGACTCGAACCCGAGCCGAACCTCAAATATTGTCATCACAATATGAAAAGAGGCCATTGTTTTTTTACTGTCCATGCAAAAAAACAACAACAGATACAAAATAACAACTGGGAAGTCAACAAAGTACAAGCACAACTGTTTGGACTGCAGATTTCAGTTTTTAATGCTCTGAGAAAAGAAGGTGAACCAGGACATCACTAACAAGTTATCTGGGTTAGGTTTTCATCTCACGGCTTAAGAATGAAGAGAAAAATGATAAAAACATAAATTATATATATATATATATATACATATACATATATATATATAAACATTAGACCACAATAACGAATCACATTAAAACTTTCCGCTGGTTTGACTCCATAGATGCAGTTTTGGGACGAAAAATAATCTGTGTCATCGCAGTACAGTTTAGGTACAGCACGGTTCCTGTACACCTGTGGAAAAGCGCCCTCTGCTTTTGGCCCCAGGGAGCTTCATCTAGGATGATCCAGCACCGAATCAGCTCATGTTTGAGTCAATTACCTGTTAGCTACATTAGCCTTGTAGTTCCAATGTGAAGCTAAAGGAGCTAAAGACTGATCACATTTGGAGTCAGGGATTGGGGGGAGGGGCCTGAATAGATGCAACTGTTAAGCTTTAGACTAGTGTTTCTCATTTGGTATCCAAAAGCAGGCCTGGCTCAGTAAGAGCTTTTTAGCTGTGTGTCCCTTTCAGGCCCCTGTAGTCCTCCCTGTAAGGAATATGAGACGCGGCAGGTAAACGGAGGGAGTCACGTGAGTGCATTTGATCTTCAGAACAGATCAATTTACCAGGAGGTGAACTTTCAGGAGCAGAGAGGAACTTCCCGGCTGAATCTCTTTGCTGTTAGCCAAGGAAGCTAATTCAGCCGAGTCCAGGATCAACTAAACCTTAAAGCCTTCATTAGGAATGGCTAAAACTCGAGGGCAGACACAAAGATCAAATAATATGAAAAAAGTTACAATAACAACAACACTCCTATTAAAGTGCTAATAAAGGAGTTCCAACCACTCAGCATTCAGCACCACCAGTATACTGATCACCGCCTGATCATCTGGAATCATCTGC
>JBBPCX010124138.1:0-19615 GCA_037974365.1 Hydrocynus forskahlii
GAAAAATATATCTCGCACTCTAAATGTGAAACTTCACAGTTAGATAGGGCTCGGTGACATTTTTCCAACGACCCCTCGTTTAGCATAATAGCCCCCGGAGATCCAGAGTTATTAGCCGAAAACCATTCACCTCAGACAAAAATAATTGGACACCGGGGTGAGGTGAATGGTTTTCGGCTAATAACTCCGGATTATGGCAAACGAGGGGTCGTTGCAAAGAGTGCGAGATATAAATAAATAATTCCATGAAATGAACATGGTTTACAAGTTATGACTCACGAGTCACAACACCCAAGTCCGATTCAAGTCTCCAGTCATTGAGGGCAAGTCTAAAGTCAAGTCAAAAGTCTTTATTTGTGCGACTTAAGTGTGACTTGAGTCCGAGCCTCAGACTGATCGACCGTGTTTAAGAAATGCTGGCATTGCAGTGTTACAGCGTAGACGTGACGTAACACTACTGGTGATTTCTGATAGGCTGTCAGATGCTAAAAAAACAATCATGTTTTAGAAAAGTGAGACAATAACACCCACTTTCAGAACTGAAGGTAACGAGTAACGAGAACCTTGACAGAAATGTAATGAAGTGAAAAGTACGGTTTTGTCATTCAAATGTAGTGAAGTGAAAGTTATAAGTTTCCAAAAAAAAAGACTACTCAAGTAAAGTACAGACACTCAAAAACTGTACTTAAGTACAGTACTCAAGTAAATGTACTTTGTTACTGTCCACCTCTGTGTAGCAGGACTCATTGTCCTGCTGAAAAAGGACACTGTGGAACACTGTGACCATGAAGGGACGTACTTGTTCTGCAATGTTTAGGTAGGTTGTTTGTGTTAAAATAACATGCACATACAGCGGAGCATTGTCCAGAGCACCACACACCCCCAGCCAGCTTGAGTGTATCTTGGCAACCTTCTTCCACTGCTCCATGGTCAGTTCTGATGCTCATGTGCCTACTGTAGTTGTTTTCAGTCATGGACAGGGGTCAGCATGGGTCCTCTGATCGGTTTATACTTACACAGCTCCATGCACAGAAAACTGCGCTGTGCATTCTGGCACCTTTCTATCAGAGCCAGCATGAGCTTTATCTTTTTCAACAGTTTGTACTACAGTAACTCTTCTATGGGATCAGACTAGACAGACTAGCCTTTACACCCTGTGTGGCTCAGTGAGCCTTTGGTGTCCATGACCCTGTGAAAATTCAAGTTTTTTTATTTCAAATTTACTTATTGTCTGCATGTTGTACTTGTATGACTGTGCATGTGACGAATAAAGAATCTTGAATCTCTGCCCTTGTTGCCTCTTCATTTAAGAAGCAGCACTAACTCCTCAAATGTTTACACGTTTACTTGCTGTAGCTGTTGGAATAACAGTAGATCTGTTCACAGATGACCCCTTCAGTACTGAGTGTTTCAGCTGCCATAAAAACGTAAGAATGCTTTGTAAGCACGCAAGGTGCATGAGCAGTGTTGTCATTATAGTTAGTGCACCACATTGTTTCTGCAATTTATATCTTTTGTTAAACTATTACCTTTAGCTCATCACAAGTCAATTTCACTAAAGCTTCATCATCAGACATGAACACCTATAAGTTTAACCTACTGTGTCTAACAAAATCTCTAGACTGTGATCAGGGCAGAATTTTTGATGGTAAAGCATTATTAAAATGTACTTGTTTGTGTGTTTCCTGTACTACCAGCTAAGCTTGCTTTTTCAAGGCTCAATTAGAAGATTCAGAATACAGAAGCTTCATGGTTACCACTTTTGATCTAAAGTTTCCTTAATTTATTTGTGATCTCATTGTAAAAATAACAGAGGTGGACCTGTTGTTAGGAGCTCGGCAACCCTGCCACCTAATTAGTCAGCTCCTTGCTACAGCTGGGTTGCCAAGGCTCCTAACCACCACACACACTCAACAGACTACCTACCTGATCCCGAGGTGCTCACATCTAGAACTCAGGCGAGGAGCTATGCACTCGGGGTGGCCCAGACGTAACACTTGTGATAAAAGTGCGTGATTATAACACTTCTGTGACTGTGAGCACAAGGAAGCTTTTGTTTTGCAACTGAGCTTTTGCTATCTTGGTAAATAATTTATTCATATGAGACAGACAAATGATTTATTATAAATTTTTTAGACTTTGTTTAATCACCATTTATGCAATGCAGTTTATGGAACATTTAATTGTGTTTTTTAGTAAATTTTTTAGTAACGTTTTTGTACACTTTAAGATAAAATTCCTAATCATGGAACATGAATGAAATTGACATTTTGATGAAAAATGCATCATAAATTCTTTAAATTTAGAATTTGTTTTTTTAAATATCATGACATTCATTTCTTTAAATCCTCACCTTGGGCTTAATAGTTCCTGGAAACTCCCCTTATCATCCTGCAGCTGCACTGTGCCATTTGCATGCGTCTTCTTTGATGTAGAGGTATTCTGGTTTGACTCGTCCTGTGTTAGCAAAGGCCTTAGGCCGACATAAGTGGACCTGATGTCACATTGGGGCTGAAGGTCAACAAGGCCCTGTGTAATGAACTTGTGTGTTGGAAGTGTAGAGATATAGAGAGAATAATGATTAAAGACAGTTTGTTTAACTTTATTTGTACCTTAAGTACTTCTGTTCATTTGTCAATATAATTTCTGTTATTTGTAATAGAGTTCCATACTACTCCTGGTGTTCCTATATAGAGAATAGTGAAAACGGAACATTTCTGTTCACTATAACAGTCCACTATAGTAATTAGGTACCATTACAGTTATAGTGTTTGGTCACACTACAAAGGACATATATAAATAAAGTAAACATATATAAATAAACTATGAACTCCAAACTTTAAGTGTAATTGTGCAATTTGGTACAAGGATATGCAATTGGTGCTATATGGTAATTTTTATAATAAAAAAAAAAATGTGCTAATTGTGGAAAGCAACAATACTGGAATGTAATTGTGTGCTTTAAATGTGTAAAAGTGGTTCAAAATAAATACATACATCCTTAACCTATGAAAAATACAAAAAATACAGGCCCTCATACAGTCTGGCTGATCGGACTTTGATGCTGCCATACAGTTTGATAGATGGGAGCAGTGTGAACAGTCTTTGTGAGGGGTGCGAGGAGTTCCACAGGAGGCCTTTCTGATGCATTGTTTGTGGAAAATGTCCTGTAGTGATGGGAGAGATGCCACAATGATAACATCATATGATACCAGCTGTTTTAACAATCCATTGCAGGCTGTTCTGGTGCGCAGCACTGACACTACTGTACTGAACAGGAATGCAGCTGGTCAGGATTCTCCCAGCTGAAAGTTAACGCTAGCTGGCCAGCTATCCCAGCCATCCTCCTCGCCAATGTTTGCTCATTGGACATTAAACTGGACTACATCCAGCTCCACAAACCACCCAGCATGAGTTCAGAGACTGCTGTGTTTTTGCTTTTACAGAGACAAGACTCAGTGACAGCGTTCTGGACTTGGTTACACAGATTAGCAACATGCTAATATACCGTAGTGACCATGATGTGGAACTAAGCACCAAGATAAGAGGAGAGGGGCTCTGTGTTTACATCAACATGGACTGGTGTGGACACTGTGCTTATCAGCTGGCACATAAGCCTGTGCTGATCAGCTGGCTCCCATCTTCACGTGCATTCTCAATAGATCCCTTGGCTGTGTGAAGTTCCCACCTGCTTCATACACTCCACCATTATCCCAGTCCCCAAGAAACCCCCATCACATGACTATAGACCTGTCGCCTTGATGTCTGTGGTCATTAAATCCTTTGAACACCTGGTTTTAGCCCACATTACAGGACACTAAATGGTTAGCAAACAGGTCAGTGGATGATACAGTGAATATGGGACTACATTACATCCTGCAACATGTCGACTATCTGGGAACTTGCCAGGATCCTGATTGTGGACTTTAGTTTGGCTTTCAATACCATTGTGCCTGAAGTCCTCCTCTCCAAACTCTCCCAGCTCAATGTGTTACCTGATACCTGTCAGTGGATCACCAGCTTCCTGACAGACAGGAAGCAGCAAGTGAGGCTGGGGGAGATCACCTCTGAAACACGGTCCCTCAGTATTGGTGCCCCTCAAGGATGTGTCCTCTCTCCTCTGCTGTTCTCCCTCTGCACCAATGACTTCCTAGGACTCAGCTGTTAAACTCCTGAAGTTTGCAGAAGACACCACCGTCACTGGACTCATCCAGGATGGACTCACCCAGGACCTGTACATCTCAAGAACCAAAAAACCGGCAGGGAAAATCATCACAGATCCCTCACACCTTGGACACAGACTTTTTGACCTGCTGCCCTCTGGCAGATGATATAGAAGTCTGCAGACCAGGACCAGCCGAAACAGGAACAGTTTCTTTCCCCTCGCCATCACCCTCCTAAACAGCTGAACTGTCACACTGCTTCACACCTACAGTACTGCAATTGCACATCATGTGCATTCTGTGGTGTATATATTCTATACTCTTTGTATTTTCTGTACATAAGATTTAGATTTAGACACTTTGTATATGCATATAGTATAAATATAGTATAAACATTTTCTATGCACAAGTAATACTTAGATACATATGTTAATATTTAGGGATCAAAACACACAGTGCTTAAGATCCCTATTGTTTTTAGTCAGATTTTACAGAGATATTTTGTCTCATTTGGCTCATGTGAATCGGAGAAAACTGCCATGCCATATGGAGTCCCTCAAGTGTCCATTCTTGGACCTGTTCTATTCAACCTGTACATGCTTCCTCTGAGTCAAATTCTTAAAGAGAATGATGTGTCCTATCATAATTATGCAGATGATATTCAGATCTATAGCTCTCTCACCAAGTCACTTTGGCCCAATTGATTCATTGTGTCGGTGCCTTGAGAAAGTACATAACTGGATGCATCATAATTTTCTCCAATTAATTAAAGACAAAACTGAGATTATTCTGTTTGGTAATAAAGAGGGAAGATCAATTCTTAGTGCCCACTTGGAATCTAGACCATTTAAGACATCCACTCATGTAAAAAACTTGGGTGTAATCATGGATGGAGACCTTAGATTTGATGATCACATCAAAGCTGTCACAAAGTCAGCATTTTGGCACCTCAAAAAACATTACTAAAGTTAGAGACTTTGTGTCTCTAGACTTAGAGACAGAGACTTAGAGAAACTGATCCATGCTTTCTTTTCATGCAGTATTGACTATTGTAATGTTCTCCTCACTGGATTTCCCAACAAGTCCATTAGACAGCTCCAACTCATTCAAAATGATGTTCTCAACAAAACCAAAAAAAGAGAGCACATTACTACTATTCTCAGGTCCTTGCACTGGCTCCCAGTTCAGAATTGACTTCAAAATATCACTTACTGTGTACAAGTCACTCAATGGTTTGGGTCCTACGTACTTCTCTGATATGCTTGAAGTATATATTCCTGGTAGGTCTCTTAGATCTGTAGGTGCTGGCCAGGTAGTGGTAAGAAGATCTGTAACTAGACATGGTGAAATGGCATTTAGTCATTATGCAGCTCGCTGCTGGAACAAGACGCCCATTACTACCAGAGCTGCACCAACTGTAGCCAACTTTAAAAAGCTGCTAAAACAGCACTATTCTCCTCCGCCTTCCTTTAAATATTGGTACTTTTACTGCACTTTTAATTCTCTCGGTCGTGGGTACCATCACTTCAGTCAATTTCTGCAAATACCAAAAACATATGAAATATTGTCTCTCTGCAGCAATAACTCAGTGTTCCACCTTACTTAATTTAAAATGTCATTTGCAGACAAAGCACAAGAACATTTGTCAAGTATTGTGAACGCCAGCCACTGGGAGGTGCTACAACAGGATATTTGGATATCTTCTAGATACTTCATGAATGGCCTGTGAAGCGTTCCAACCTGTCAGCGTTGCGGTTTGGAGGACTGGGCGCAAACAGCTTGGACCCCGTTCATTTCAGTTCACGGCTATATTTATCTTTATATTTATAAATACAAGATTATTTTGCATATTCATATTGTAGATTGTATATTATTGTATATTGTATTGTTTAGTACATTGTTCATTGTGTTGTTACATACTGTTGTTTTATACTGCTGTGCTTGCAAAACACCATCGAATCAAATTGCTTTTATGCGCTCACTCACAATAAATGTGATTCTGATTCTGATTCTTATCTTGAGCTACTGCTCACCACTCATGGAGTATGTGACAGTGAGATGTATTTACTGAGGGAATTCATCACCCTGCTTTTAGTTGTGGTGTACATCCAGCCCTGCTCTAAAGCTAACAAAGCTCTGGCCGGACTGTATAGAGCTATCAGTAAGTTTCAAAACACTTATCCTGAAGGACTGTTTATTAGTGCCAGAAATTTCAATCATGCAAATCTCAAGGCAGTTTTCCCTAAATTCACCACTCACCCTCACACACACACTCTTCTCCCTTCTCTCATCTGGTAAAAGGTTCCGTCGCATACGGGCCTCCACTGCCAGAGTGGGAAACACTTACTTCTTTCCAGCCATCAGACTTCTCAACCGGAACTGAAACATTAAACTGTACCCCTCAACACACACACACCACCACCCCCACTAACCCCCCCTCAAACAACTGCATTTTTGCTGCTAGAATACAGTACCTGTCAAAATGCTGTATTCAATCAATCTGTAGCTACTGTAGATTGCACTATATGTTGCCTTGTCCACTTGTACTATTGCTCTTGTGTTTTTCTTGCACACTTTTGTCCTGACTGCACTTGTGGTCTTGTGGTTTTCTGTTCTGTTTTGCTCTTGTGTTGCACCATAGTCCTGGAATCATGTTGGTTTGTTTCACTGTGTACTGTGTGTATATACTTGACTTGACATCAGCTGTAGGCATCAGATGACCTGGTCAATGGTGAGAGGGATGGTTTTCCTTACAGGGTCCTTGTTCAGTGCATCAAATGTGCATAGAATTCTTTCAGTACCTGTCACTGCTGCTTAGTGCAGGCTTGTATTGGGTGACAATACCTTGCTATAAGCTTTGAGTGCCTTTGTGGATCTTGTGTGGACTTTTCTGGTGACATTTCAGTCCAGACTCTGATTGAAATCACCAGCAACAATAGCGAACCCACACATGCGCACTGTTTGTAGCTTGATGATAGCTTCGTACAGCTTGCTTAGTGCTTGGCTAGCATTGGAGCTAGGCGGCAAATACACAGCTACCTCTAGCTCTGCAATGAATTCTCTGGGCAGACAGAATGGGCAACACATTATGATCAGTAACCA
This sequence comes from Hydrocynus forskahlii, assembly GCA_037974365.1. NCBI lineage: Eukaryota > Metazoa > Chordata > Actinopteri > Characiformes > Alestidae > Hydrocynus > Hydrocynus forskahlii. Next base: position 7,266 of record JBBPCX010124138.1, read on the forward strand.
TATCTGCACTGAACAGTGTTGAGTCACTTCAGCAGAATTATCAGTGTAATTCTTTGGAGCGCAGTTAGCTGCTGCAGCTTGAGGTGCCACCAGACGTCTATATAGGTTAGTGTTAGTTGTCATAAAAGACCAAATGTCATGTGACCTTCTAATTCTACCATACAGTAGAGTGTACCTGGTGATCTTATTATTGAAAGACCTACAAGGTACAATTTCTGTTCATTCTAATACTTTGTATGTAGTGCTCATAGTGATTAGAGCCTGTTTATATGGGCTATTACTATGCATTGTATAATTATATACAATGTTACTGATTTCCTTATGTGGAGAGTAGTAATAAGGGGGTTCTGTTCACTGTAATAGTGCTCTAAAGTGTGCTATAGTGTAGGGACTAGTGATTAGGGTAACATGAAGGTTTTCTATGGTATTCTATGGCTCCTGATTTGCACAAGGTGAAAATTCCTTAAGCGTCTTTTTTTTTTTTAAGTGTCAGCATAAAGGTGAGTGTAAAGTGAGCTCCTATTTCTCCTAACAAGCTGCCTTCACAGCTAAAATGATTGACCCTACATTTTCTCTAAAGAGACAAAAAAATTCTTATTAAATGCGGTTAAGTTTATCACACATAAAAAAATCACATTTTGTGAGCTCTAAGTTTTAACATAGAATGGTGCTAATTATAGAGATTTCTTATAACAGCAATAACAATTTATATTATCAAGTAACATGAAGGTTTTCTATGGTATTCTATGGCTCCTGATTTGCACAAGGTGAAAATTCCTTAAGCGTCTTAGTGTCAGCGTAAAGGTGAGTGTAAAGTGAGCTGACTGTGACACCCATTAATAATTTTCTCTGAAATTTCCTTGTTTAATTTAATCGCCTGTGCCATCTTATTTGGATTTGTTGTATAAGTGTTTGTTTTGAAGAGTGTATCCGGATCGCTGAACAAACAAATGAAATAACAGCAGGCAAGTACTTTATAGATTGTGTATTTATAGAAGTGATATAACTTGCCAGCTACTAATTTCCTCTTTAGACCCTTCACAAAGTACACACCAGTAAAGGAAATAGCGAAGCTAAATCTCCCTCTGGGTTTGAGCATGTGGTTGGTTGATAAGTGTGGGAAAGGGTGTGTGGGTGTGTGTCTCCTTGTTTTTGAGTGACCTATCAGCTTGCATCTCTCCATCTGTAATCTCTCTTTGTAACACATGTAGTCACAGTGCAAAGGAGATACTAGCATCCAGAAATGCAGTTTCTGCCTTCTTACTTGTGCAACCAGTATTACAGCCTTTTTTTTTTATCTCCACCAGTGTTTGCCGAAATGTTCATGTGTTACCTGAGTTTCTGGAGCGGTCTTTTTTGGTTCTTGACAGGGAATGGTAGCCTAAAATAACACATTTAGTAAGGTGTAAACACATGTCTAAGAAAAGCGTATTCAAATTTAGTAAGATGTAATGAGAAATGTGAATGTATGACAAAACAAATGTATAAATAGAATCTTCATATATTTAGTGTTGAAATAATGTGTACAGTGCCGAATGAACATGCTTACACATAAATTAACTTTGTAAGACTGAACCTAAATTAATTGCTGGGTTAACAATTTATTTTCCATATCATGAACACTCACAGTTTCAGTTTTCTAATCTCTTTACAAAACCTGGTTTTCAGAAAATACTTCTACATTTCCATCAAGGTTATAAATTATTTATTTATCCTATCAAGCTGCCTTCACAGCTAAAATGATTGACCCTACATTTTCTTTAAAGAGACAAAAGAAATTCTTAATAAATGTTTATCACACATAAAAAAATCACATTTTGTGAACTCTTTAAGTTTTAACATAGAATGGTGCTAATTATAGAGATTTCTTATAACAGCAATAACAATTTATATTGTCAAGTCCGGGCTGCCTCGGTCACGCCTCGGTCATGCCCCCAGTGGGACATGTCTTGTGCCGTCTTTGTGATGTCATGTGTTGGTGTGTCTGGACTTGGTGCCGGGGCAACCCAGGTGTAGAGGCTGAAGGCTCTGCACATGAGTCAGCTGGGTTGCTAGGCACCTGATTTGAGAGTAATATTTTCAGTCTTGTGATTGGTTGTTTGTGTCAAGCCTCTCTGCGTGATGCAGCTTAAATGCAAGCCAGTCCGGAGAGAGGGTGTGTGGTCACCAATCTCCTATCCTAGTTGTGTCTGAGTGAGTTAATTACAGCTTGTGTGGGACAAAGGGAACAAGGACTTGTGCCTCGCCAGTCCAGCACTGCCTGCCTCCCATCAGCCACTCTTCAAGTGGCAGTTGTAATGCAGACTGGAGTGTGAAACACCACTAGGCTAAGGCTTCCCCGAGGCATACCTAAAAGTATCTAGGGTGACTTGGACAGCTGCCTAGTGCGCTCCCTCCTCAAGCCTTTGTCCTACTGAGTGTGCACGGACTTCTGTGTTCTGGAACCTGCACTTGTGTTGTGAAGGACTTGTTTCGCTTGGAGCTCTTGAGCTTTTACCATGTCTAAGTTAATTAAAGCTTAGTTAGTTCTGAAGTCTATCCTGCAGCTGCGTCATCCATACCCACACAACATGACATATATCATATTAAATTGTCTTCATGTTAGCAAAAATATGTTGTGGATCTAAAGTTTAGTCTGCATTACCCACACAATTTCATCAAACTACAAATGACAAATGGTTAAAATACACTGTAAAATAAAGTGTATTTCAAGCTGAATAATAATAATATTTTTTTAATTCACAGATTTTATTCCTAATTTAATCATGCTCAATTCCAACAACTAGCTTTGTCTCCCCCAGTCACACCAACAATGGGGAGGTCAAGACAAGTGTGTGCTTTCTACTATGTAGCTATAATTAATTTACATTTACTTCAAAACTGGCTTCACAACTAAAAACAATCAGTTTGAAAGTCATTGTTACATCAGAATTGGCAGTTGCACCTCATGCATAACCATTCTGGAACAGATTCCTTTCACCATAACAGTCATAAGAATTTTGACATACATCCTTGTTTCATACTCACACATGAAAGTGAGAATTCATCTGGAAATAGAGGAGCCAACTAGGCATGCATGTGGGTGGACCAAGTTTGATGAATATACATTGAGTACAGACAGTATAGAGTACTGGTACAGAGAGTAGAATTTACATTGCTTATGGCAAGTGCTGCAGGCCTTGAAGCAGCAAAGCATTCCCACACATTTGCACTGCTACCACCATGCTTGACAGTTGTAAAGGCGTTCTATTTTGGAAGGTTGTGTTAACTTTACGCCAAATGCAGCTGGAGAAATGTCTTCCAAAACGTTCCGCTTTCAAATCATCAATCCACAGAACATTATTCTAAATGACTTGGCGTGTTTTTTGCCTGTGAGATCTCTTAGTTAACAGTGTTTTTCTCCTTACAAATTCCATTGAGATTATTTTGGCTCATCCTCTTTCTCTTGGTGGTATTATGAACCTTATCTGAGGCAAGCAAGGCTTACAGTTCCCTAGATGTTTACCTAGGTTCTTTTGTGAGTTGCTGATGAAAATTTGGTAGACTAGCCAATTCTGGGAGGATTCAGCAGGGTTTTTTTTTTCCATTTGTAGGTAATTGCTCACAATAGTGTTTGCTGGAGAACACTAGAGATGTATATTTAATCATTTACAAACTGATTAAAGTCTGTAACTTACTTTGTCATCTCCTCCGATATTTCTTTTAGTCATTGCACCTCTTGAGAAGGAGAAGAAAGATGCAAAGATGTTTCTTTCAAAATCCAGTCATACCTTGCTTTGTGTTTGTCATTTTTTATAAAATACTTCATAATACCTCACCCAATGATCATGCTTGCTCAATGAAATGTGCTTGGCAAAAATAAATTTGCAAATAAAATATAACATCATCATGTGCAGCTGAAAGTACCTAAAAAATAAAATGAAGCTACCATACAGGGGGACAACACTTAAGACACTGGAAGCATTATAAGCATTTTGAAAAGTAGCTTAAAAGTTAAGATGGCAAGAAAATATCTTGGACCAGTATTCAGGTTAATCAAAAAAACAAAGCTTTTAAGTCACAGTCTCTCAAACTTCTTTGTTCCGGGACCCACTCATGTTAGGCCTAAGCTCAGAACACACGCCCCCATGACACTTGTAATTTAGAGTAGAATGAGCAATGTTTTTTGCCTCTTGCTCATTATGTAAGTCTACATCTTTATATCTGCTTGCTTTAACAATACCATGATTTATTGACAGCTCTTGTAACCTTATCACGGACCTGCACCAGTCCACGGCCAATGTTTGAGAAACCAGGTTTTAAGTCACTTGTACTGCATATTCTCTATACATACAAAGTGAGTAATAAAAAATAATGCAAAAACTTTTTTTCTTTATATTTAGCTCTTACCTTTTGAATGAACACCTTAATAAATGTAAATAATATCAAGGTAGACATTACATGTTTTATTTATATTTGTTCTAAATTGTGATCTCAGAGAACTCATGTGAACTCATGGTGAGCTGCAAAAAAATAAATCCTGAGTGTGGCAAGTTCTTACCATATTGATTTGTTCAACAATTGGTAACTAGACATTGTGCATAAAATAAAAGGCCATAATAAAAACTAATAAGTGTTTTGGACATGACAAGGAATTTCCAGAAATGGAATCCAGAAAATTGCAGCTACACAGCTCATTCCAGACACAAAGTTTAAAGACATAACTCACTCAAAACAGGCACAAACATGCATTAGAAATATAACATCCTTGTTGATTACAATGCTTTGTTTCTGAGAAATGTAGCAATCGATCTAAAATCCCTTAGGTACCCTTAAGGGGGGTAATAAACTTATATATGAAATCATGGCACATTTTTCATTTAATGTTTAAATTTTTTCCCCCAATATGTTAAATAGAAGGTATTTACTTTTTTAGCTCTTTATAGTGGATATGGACATTATTTAACCAAACATCTCATTTGACCTGGGGGTACAAACAAATTTACAATTTCAAATGAAGACAGGTGCTGCAGCAATGCTTTTATTACCCACTGAGTTTCCAATAGCTAAGCTTTCAGTGTACTCATGATGTAGGAACCTGGTTAATCAGGGCCAGAGTATAGTATTTACTGGGGGAGTCAGAAATAGTCAGAAATGGAATCCAGGAAATCTCACCTCTGGCTCAGTAGAAAAATCCTTAGGAACACATTCTTGATGCATGCCTTAGAGATTGAACTTTATTAGAGCACAGGCAAGCATGTGATCACTTTTAGAAGTTGGTGGCCTGCCTTCTGTGATTTCAGAACATTTCCAAGATTGTTGATGTGAATGCCTCTCCTTCTTCTGTGTTTATGAAGAAGATTTTTTCCCCTAATTGTTTTTTATTTTTACATGTGCCATAACGTAGACTGAAATTTTAATTATACATTTCTGACAAGTCAAAGCTGCCCTGCCTCTTTAGAATCACAAGCTGAACAAACATGTTGTCACAGTTTGACAGAGACAAACATCACCAATTTGTCTAGAAGGCTGACACCTTTTTGTTGTCTACTTGTCTATGTGTTTTTTTTTAATCTTTATACCTGAGTTAATAGCCATCTTAATAATCTTATTTCCTCATGCTGAGTCAAGTCTGGAAGAAACTGGAATGAGACATAAGCTTAATCATAAATGAGTTATATTTTATTTTAAGTGTAGAATAAGCATTTACAAAACACCCTATGTTACTTTACTTAATTACGTGGTATCATATTTTTACATTAAAAACATGCTACAGACACACCCCTGCTAAGAAGTAACAACAAACAATAAAAAAGCATGAGACATTGTATCAGATCAAAATATTTTTTTTTCTCAGTTTTACGATGTTACAGTTTTACGATGTTACTTCTTCAGCTTAACATAGGCTTTACCCACTCTGCTTTAACTAACCCTGTAAAAAGGGTACACAAAAACTATACACAAATGAAAATTATCCACCAAATAACATAACTGACTGTTGCATCCATTCAGACACATTTTTCCTCAGTTTCACCACAGTTAATGGTTTGTTTTTTTCATAGCTTATTGCACTTATTTCGGTCTTTCATAAGCCTTCAGGAGAAGGTATTATAAGTAAAGCATGTAAAACAGAGACTGTACTGCAACCACTTGGAAAGACCGACTGTTACAATAATATTTTAATGAGTAAGCATTTCATTTGCATAAACTAAAAAATGTCCCACTTCAGGAATAAAGACAAAATCAACACATTCTATCCCATTGTTAGCATTTATCCCATTGCTTAAGCCTCATTTCAGCCAAAATGTGTTTTAAACAATACTTTCATAACAAAAAATAGTCGTCAATTTGTATAATCCACTCTTCTTGGTAAGATACATGATAAACATGAGTGCTGAGGCTAAATAAAACCAGTATATCAGCACATATCAATGTGTCCCAAAACGCTAATTGTTTATAATTCTTCCATGCATCATAGCATACGCTGAAGCTTTTCTTGCACATTTCTGACAGGCCAATAATGCCCTGCTTTTTTAGAATCATGAGTTAAATATAAACAGCGTCTGATATTGTCACAGTTTGCCACAACAGCGACAAACAACAGTAATTTGTTTAAAATATCGGCACCTATTTGTTGTATGATTGTTTAGCATTTTTTGAATTGTTTATTTATTTTCAGTAGTTCATTTCATGAGTTAATAGTCAGCATTATAATCTTAGTTCTTCATGTTGAGTCAAATCTGGTACAGACAGATATGAAGAAACACAATTAAGGCATATGCTTAATCATATATGAGTTTTATTTTATTTTAAGTGTAGAAGAAACATTTACAAAATGCCTTGTTTTACTGTGGTGTGTTATGTGGTATATATTTTACACAAACATAAAACAAATATACAGCTATTACATTTAAGACTTGCTGCAGACAAAGTAATAATCTCAAAGTCTCAAAGTAATAATACAAATAGTAAAACAAGCACAAGGCATTGAGTCAGATCAAAATAAAATTATAATTCTCATTGTTTCAATTTTTTCTCAGTTTTACAATGTTACCTGGTTAGAACTTAACATAGTGTTTATCCTCTCTGCTTTACCAAACCCTGAAAAAAGGTAACACAAAAAAAACTATATACAAATAAAAATTATAGGCCAATCATTTGGAAACACTATTACAAAATTATTTTTGTATTTTCAGTAGCATATATGAAAGAAGAAGCTATTTAGATTTGACCTTTTTTTCTTGCAAGAACTACAAAATATCCCATTTTCAGAATAAAGCCAAAAGGTAACACATTTTATCTCACAGTTGGCACTCATCAGCTCTGAAAAAAGTTGTTAAAGCCCAATTTCAGCCAAGATGGGCTTTTAACAATCATTTGGAAAATGGTCAAGTCATTATGTATAACCTTCTCTTCATAGGGGACATACTGATGAACATGAGTGCTGATGCTAAATCAATCCAGTATATTAGCACATTTCAACATGTCCCCAACATTTAATGGACAGTTTCGTTGCATAAAGTAACTGACATGCTTTGTGCAGAGTTCCCTAACTTATTTTTCCTTTCTCTGGTCTAAAAGGTGAATTTGAGAGAAGAAACTTTAGGTGCTCGGGAGTGATCTGGATAAGGGATGAAGAGGAGTTCAGCTCCACCATGGGAGCTTTTTCTGATGCCTTCCCAAGCCTTGCAGCTAAGCTGGAAGTCAAGTTGACACCATAGAGGGCACAGGCACTCTGTTCCTCAGCCTGAGAGGGTTTGACATGAGAAACACGATGGTAAGGGTCCTTATATGGTGTCCTTGCAGATGTTGGCATGACAAAGGGCTTCACACTTGCATAACTGCTGACATTTGGCGGTTGGCTTTCATTAAAAGTCATAACACTTACAGTGGACCCACTCTCATGCTTCCTGGGATTTGCAGGGTCTCTCATAGGGTTCTTCAAGCTCAGGTCTGCTGGAAGATCACCTGAGGGATTGTCTGAAGACTCTGGATTCATCCTTCCCCAGCTAAGAAAATTGGATGTTTTATTGGGTTCTTGAGGAGTAGATCCTGGTTGGCAGGTAGATGCTTGGCTGGAAGTGTGACTTTCTGAAGTCTCTGAATCTGTTCTTTCCCTGCCAAAAGCTTCAGGTGAGGGAATTTTGTTGGGCTCGTGAGGAAGACGAGTAGATGCTAAGCTGGATATAAGACCTTCCTTGATCCAGTTTTGCAGCAAAGACAGAGGTATCTGGATCTCCATTCCACTGTATGGGTCTAAGGGTGGACAGCTGGGGGCTTGACTGGGGCTGGACTGGGGCATGTCAGATGCTTTGGCTGCAGATGTATGGAGACTTTTCTCTGGTTGCTTGATAGGGAAAGCACTGGGGTAACTTGGCCTTTGGATAAAGAGTGGAGAAGAACTTGGGATTGCCTTTTTTAAGGTTAGACTGGTTGTGGAAGGGGAGCTGACATTTGCAGCATGTGACTCATCCATGACCAGAGGGTTTACAATTGCTTGGACAGGGGCTTCCACCCTTGGTGGTCCATTGGCTGCTCCTGGTTGATCACCCCTGGATGAGTACAATGGAAAAGCTTCATTCAAGAACTCGGGCCGCTTTTTAGATGATGGTGGAGAAAAAGATGATGGGGTGTTGCTTGATATCTCCAGTCGGCCCTTCTTGTTGCTGAGATTAAGAGGTTCTGCCAAGCCAGATGAAGATTTGTACTCTTCGGCCAGGTGCCGCAGAACCTCCAGTGGTTGTTTGAAGCTTTCTGTCTCATAGGTTGAGGCAGGAAAGTAGGACCCTGGGACCTGAGTACGAAATGCTGTGCTGACATTGGGAATGGGGGGCACAGACCGGGGCACAGAGAAGAGGTTGGGTAGAGATGTGGGTCCAGGATGGATGTATGAGGGATGTGGAACACCACTGGGCATGGAAATGATTCGTACACGTCCGTCTGTAAGAAATTCATGTGGAGTAGACTGGAGAAAAGAAATAATAAACCATTACATAATTAAATAAAATATTCTCGTTTACAGTATTCCCACAAAGAGCGACATGCACAATTATTCATTATTATTATTGTTGTTAATAATATTATTTGTAACATTATTATCATTATTATTATTATTATTATTATTATTATTATTATTATTATTATTATTATCAGTAGTAGTAGTAGTAGTACCATATAGAACAAATTAGGTCTGTTTTACTTGTCTATGTTCTTTGGCAATGCAGCACTTTATGGGCCTAGCAGAGGATATAGAGTATGTTTACCTGATTAAAAAATGATGCATGTCTGATGACTGCACGTTTGGGATTCAGGAGGAACTGGTCATCGAAACTGAGTGTAAGCTTGTGCTTTCGAGGAGGAATGATTGGGATTTCATCACTATACCCAGCCAGGTGATATTCATATGGCAGTAGTAGCCTGGGTCCACACAAACAGGACAATTTCATTCACTAAAGATTACTAAAGGGCCCATATAAACAGTGTTAAAGTTTCAAAGTATTTACTCCTCAGTTCATAAAGTCAATTTATGGAAATGACACAGCAAAAATGGCTGGTTTGGTGATGTCACAATCTAAGCATTTACATGAATCCACTTATCATGTTACCACTTTAGCCCCACCCATTCACTTCAAAGTTATGAAGATTATTCCATCCCTGATTGTGTTTTAAATGAGGTACAAAAAAGGGCAGGCAATCTAAAAAGTTTTTTACTTATATTTGTCTTAGAAGCAGAGGTGTGACCAGAACATCATGTGTGGGTGGGCATTTGGCTTATCTGGGGGGGCAAAAAGTATTTATCCTTCCATCCATCCATTTTTGTGGGGGCTCGGGGGGGGCAGGGCTTGTCCCTGGGGGGGCATTGCCCCTCCCATCCCCCCCATAGACACACCCCTGCTAAGAAGTAACAAAAACACCCTGCATAATTCTAAAGTATAAAGAGAGGCAGGAAAAACATGCAAAATTGAAAAAGCATGCACATACACAACCATGCATATTAAAAAATAAAATGTATTCAAGGGAAAAATAAAACACAAATAATAAAAAAAACCAAGAAAAGTAGCATATGGACCCTTTATGTTATTTTTAATTATTGGTCTATTAATCACAGGATTTATAGAGCAGCTGCCATTTTCACATAGAGTAAAATGGAAAAAAACAACAGTGATTAAATACAGTTCATAAGTTTACATACCCTGGTAGAATTCATGATTTCTTAATTATTTTTCAGAGAATATGAATGATAACACAAAAACTTTTCTTTCACTCATGGTTAGTGGTTGGCTGAAGCCAACTGTGTTTACTCTTTTTAAATCATGATCACAACACAAACTACATAAATGACCCTGATCAAAGGTAATGACTATTAAAGGTAACCATCTTCACCTGTGATTGGTTTGCTTGTAATTAATGGGTGTGTATAAAAGGTCAATGAGTTTCTGAACTCCTGACAGACACTTGCATCTTTCATCCAGTCCTGCCCTGTCATTTTTTGGATTCTAAGTCACGGGGTAAGCAAAATAATTATCAAAGGATTGGCAGGAAAAGATAGTTGAACTATATAAAACAGGAAAGGGATATAATAAAATATCAAAGGAACTGAGAATGCCAATCAGCAGTGTTTCCTTCTCTGGCACATGACACTTCAGAGTCTTACCTGTAAGATGAGTCCAACCGCAAACATTAATAACATTATATGACAGTACTGTGAGCTTTATGAAGTTGTAATGCAGAATCCAAGATGGCTGCCAAAATAGGGGGTGAAAGCTAAGAGGCTGTGAAGTGGAAAAGTAAGGGTTCGGTTGAAACCAAACCACAGTCAGGTGGACCGAGTAAAATTTCAGCCACAACTGCCAGGACAATTGTTCAGGACGCAAAGAAAAATCCACAAATAACTTCAGGTGAGATACAGGACCCTCTGAAAACATGTGGTGTGGCTTTTTCAAGATGCACAATAAGGAGGCACTTGAAGAAAGATGGGCTGCATGGTCGGGTTGCCAGAAGAAAACCCAAGAATTTACAGAAACTGGAGGATTTTTGCCAGGAAGAATGGACAGCTTTACCATCTGAGAAGATAAAGAGCCTCAACCACAACTACCCCAAAAGACTTCAAGCTGTCATTGATGTTGCAGGGGACAATACACGGTATTAAGAATTGGGGTATGTAAACTTTTGATCAGGGTCATTTGGGTAGTTTGTGTTGTGATTATGATTTAAAAAGAGTAAACACAGCTGTTTGACAATAAATGGCTTCAGCCAACCACTAACCATGAGTGAAAGAAAAGTTTTTGTGTTATCATTCATATTCTCTGAAAAATGGTTAAGAAATGATAAAGTCTGCCAGGGTATGTAAACTTATGAGCACAACTGTATATATTTATGCTGGGCAATGATGAAATGTTTTTTAAAATTGCAATTAATCATGATTAAAAGCATTGTTATATGCTAAATTAAATAATTTAAAAGTAGTATATTGCGCACTTTTATTTTTAAACACAGCTGAATGAACAAAAGTGCAATAAGTTTTGGGTTGTAAACAGAAACAAATAAGTAGCTTTTTAGCAGCAGTTCTCCCTTTAACACAGTTGCAGTTAAAATGTTTCTTGTAAATCTCAATTTTAACATTAACGTAATCAAATCAAATATAAAACCAAAGCTGCCAGGGCATTCAGGTTTTATCTAGTTTGTCATAGAATAACAAGTTCCCCTCAGAGTCCAGAGCATAGGGGGAGGAATCATTATAGCAGCTGCAAAGGGGAACCAGCTCCATATGAAAGTCTATGTATCTGAATGCAGTGTCATTAAAGTCTCTATTGCTCAGGGGTCCCAATACTTATCTTAAAAAGGATTTAAAAAAACATGCATTAATGCGCGATACAATAACTGTCGGCCTTAAGTAAATAATGCATTAACGCAATAATAATGCAATAACATGCATTATTAATAACATATATATATATATATATATATATATATATATATATAAGGGCTTATATTAGGGCATGTTTTTTTTAAATCCTTTTATTTTGAAAGTTTGTTGTTCTCTGTGCTGGTGGTGTGAGCAGTAGAGCTAGAATACTCTTTTTTAGGATTCGGATCCCTCTGAGTCACTCACTAAACAGTGACTGGTGGATTCACTCATGACTCTGGGATGTGCTACAGGAGTGCTAACCCATCTCTGAGCGATTCAGATTCGCCTGCAGGGCTATTTCCGGCTCTGACTGACACAAGGAGTCCACTAGGAGGATTCAACTTTGCAGGAAGTTTGTAGGATTGTAGATTTGTAGGATATACCTGATTTTTAAGTGTGGTGGTGCAAAGAAACTGTAAGTTATGCAACTTTTATGGTAGTAATTGATGTTTTAATGATTATA
>JBBPCX010124175.1:0-19612 GCA_037974365.1 Hydrocynus forskahlii
TTGTATATATATACACACACACACACACACACACACACACACACACACAGAGTGAGAGAGAGAAGATTCAAGAAAAAAACCCCACATTGTCCTTTTCTGGGGTATCTAATTCCATCGGTACATCAGATTGGTTCAATATACAGGCCAGGCCAGCAGAAAACTCTGGTAGCAAAGGCCTCCATTGGAAACCCTCTTACTTATATAGGCCAGCAGTGTAGCCTTTTATTGCACTGCTTAGAAATTGCCACAGTTTAAAGGCTGGTTTTAACACTGTGAAAAGCGTTGGCTTTTAAAGTTCACATCTTTAATGCAGTATCATTAACTCAGCGAGGCTGCTTTAAGACTTTGGCATTAACTCGTCTACGTGACGGCCTTTAGCTGAAGGGACGTGTCCTTCCTGCTGCCGTAAACCATCCCTGCCGAGCCTGCGGGAAGGTGCTCAAGCAGACATGGAGGAAAAGATTAAGCTCAGAGAAGATGGCAGAAAGTCTCCCGCCATTTCTTATGCTGTGTCTCAAATCAAGTATTTCCATGCTGCGCCAAATGTACCTTTCACTCATATCAAGAAGAAAAACCCACCTCTTAATTAGAGGTGCACCAATCTGATACTCAATCCAATATGGGGCAGAATCGCTGGATTGGATATCGGAAAAAGCCTGAACGATCACTTGAACGTTTAACTAAACTCGCCGTAAAGAGAGACACACAGATGAGGACATGAGTAACACAGACTCCCTTCTCCCCACATAGTGCACTAAAATACAGGCTGCTGCACCCAGACAGTGTAAGCATGTCTAACAGAACTCCATGATGGACACACTGTGCACTGTATGGGTGTAGAAACTGGAATTACATAACTTACATAACGCCCCCTAGAGGAAGTAGGGAGCTGTTTCAAAATGAATCAACTAACGTATTCACAGCTTAGTTGTTGAAGAGAGGGGAAAAGACGGTACTGGATTGGTATCAGCAGATACTCAAGGTGGTGGGATCAGTACTAGTATCATGTGAAAAAGTGGTATCGTGTCAACCCTGCTTACGCTCCTAAGGGATTTCTGGTACTTTTTAGCCATTCTGGATTAATTATTTGGACATTTGTTGCTCGTAAAAGACACTGTGTTTTCCAAAGTTTGTGATAGATATTAACATGTATTTGAGCTTGTCTATAGTGGGTTTGCAGTGACTCTTTCAGAGAAAGACATGCTTCCTCTTTGGCATATGAAGAAGGGATAATGGAGGCAGGGTATTGCACCCAGCATCATGAAAGCTAAAAGGCCGTGACATGACCTCATCGCCCAGGAGTACTTGTAGCCATGGCTTTTCATATTAATGGGATTCACTGATTGTGCTAAATTGCCTGTGAAGAGGATGAGGGCAATAAACTTTGTGGTCCATGTCAGGTTTTTATGGACCTTTGCTGACCAACTTATTATCTCAATAATACATCTGTTAGTATGGAATGTTCTGGCTTTGAAAGGTGGATACTGAAAAATATAGTCTTTAAAGGTCTGTATTGCAATATTTCTAGACATAATATAGTGTGTATTGTGTCTATGTGGGATATTTGTGCGCTCAGTGGCCACCTTATAAGAAACATCTACCTTGTGCTTCCACTCACATTGGCTTTATTAGTAATGCCTAAAGATATAGAGGGGTTACTGGAGGAACCCATGAAAGGTCTGTAAGCTCTTGCAGGAACCTCTAACTAACTCATGGGGTTCCACAGAGCTTGCGCTTGAGGCTCCAGAAAGAACCTTAATCCTTTTAGTGAGCCATCGCACACCTTGAGAAATTTCCAGAAGAAGGGTGTTCAAAGTTCCTTGAGTAACAAAGAGGTTCCATGAGACCCCAGATCCATGCGAAGATGTCAGGCTGAGAGAGGCCCACCAATTAAAAATATCCTGATGAGTAGTTAGAGGATGGATCATCAACAGATGGGCTGCAGTCTCCAACTGTACACCAGCATGGTGGAGTTACAGGGAGGGGTTTCTGACAAAGTAGATGTGAGCGTATGCATTGAGGTTTGGTTCTTGGTTGTGTGGGAGCGGTGTCTCTTGCTCAGTGAAGGCGCAGGCAGAGCCAGTCCTGTCAACAGGGGTGGAGGTTTCAGCTTATTAACGAAGGAAAAGATTTCATTTTTCGATTGGGGGAGAGTTTTGTTTTGTCAGTGTGGGAAAAGGTTTCGTTTTGTTTTCTCTTTTTGCAACCCGAAGGTTAGTTGCAATTCATCTTATTATCAAAACATTGACAGCTCCTTTGGGAGGCCCTTGTGTAATTTACAGAGCCCTACACAACTTGCACAGTGAATGTATAGGGACGACCCGAGGTCTCCTTCAGCTGTGCAATCTTCTCTCTATCTCTCTTCCTTTCTTTCATTGCCTATCTTGGAAAGAGTCCGAGAAACGACAGCCTCGGCTACATCTGCAGGTCTTTGTTCCTGTTCCCAGCTGACAGATGGGCTGTTGCTGCCTTCGGATGCTCTCCAGTTCTCTCATAAGAGACCGAAAGGGAAAAGGCAGTCCGAGTGTTTGGTGTTGACTTGCTTGATCTTCGCTTAGAAATCATGACCGTCTAAATGAAAAGCCGGTTCACCCGGATTTGTCGGACGTTTACACTGTGCTGCAGAAATCATCCTGCACGAAATCCATCCTGAAGTAGGACAAACTCACACTGTGTGATTTGAGGGTTTTTGGCTGTGTGCCTCCTTCTGTGGGGGGACTGGAGTGTTTGAGTAGCTTGAGCATAAAAAAGAGCTTCAATTAAAAACAGCTCCATTTAAAGAAGACATGTTAAATCGGTTTTGGCCAATACTCAATGTTTCAATATGGACATCCACATCCCCTGGGCCAAGTAAAGGAAAAACAGTCCAACAGAAAGGCTGAGTGAAATCTCTGGCTCATTCAGCATCACACACTCGTTAAGCATGTGCTTCCCTATACTGGAATCTTTCTTTTTAAATAAATGATGCTACTCATGTCTTTGCTTTCCAGGTAGAAAGGATGGACTGGGTTATTTCAGGAGAAAACAGGTCTGCCTACACACTTTACAGCTGAAGGGTTTAGAAAACATGTGTTTGGTGAACGTTTTCCACTTGTTAAGATGTTAAAACTGAAGAACCTGGAGGCCTGTTCTTACATTACAGGAGTTCTGTCAAAAGTCAGCATTTAAGGTTTGATGTTGAAATGTTTCTTTCCTCTCTCTCTCTAGAGGTGTGGTGAGGGTCGATGTGAATCTCCAGGATGAGGACATTGACCAGTGCTCCAGCAGCGGCTGGTTTGCAGGCACTCACCGCTGCAATCTGACCACTATGGAGGTGAGTAGGCCAAGCATCCTGGAACTCTGCAAGCATTCACCCACACTCTTTTAAATGGAGGTGTCAGACCGGGGTCTTTGCTTGTTACCTTAAAAGAACTACTTTTGCGTGATGTAACAGAGTTAGTGGTTACTGGTCTCCTGCTGGACCCTGTTTGCATCTAGTAATTTCATCTGACTCGCATATGGATTGTAAGCTGATAAGATTTTAACCACATGTATTAACATTCAATCCTTAAATGTGTCTCCAGCAGTAGTGCACCTCCACCCCACCCCAGTTACACATAAGATTTTATTGGCCAGGGTAGGGTGGGGATGCACTCTGTTCCAGTGGCGCATTGTCCAACAATACTTTATCCCATTAGCCCACGGGTAAGACCATCTCACAGACACCCACTTGGTTAGACCGCCACTCCCATTAACAGTCAGTGATGGATCTAGAATCTCCAGAACTCCTAATGAAACTGGCTGAATGTGATTCGTTGATTGCACTTCCTCAAGATGTTGGGGATTCATTCAATATGCTAGGAAACCTCCTGATTGAGTCATTTTCTGTTGGCCGTTTCAAGAGTTTAAGCCAGTCGAACTGTAATAATGAAGTAAGAGCAGACCTTCAGAGATTACAGTTCAAATACAAACATGACTCCACTGAATAAAAATGGACAAATATTTACAGGCGTGTTTTTTGCCTGGTATCCTTCGGCATTTTCTAAAGATTTAGAAGGTTCTTGGGATTCCCTCACACTGTGTACCAACATGAAAAATACAACATACAAAATTCTGAACAATGAAGGGCCACATTCAGTAGTAAGTCTTATAATCTCTGATGTGTTTGAAGTATATAATCCTGTTAGGTCTCCCAGATCTGCTGGAGTTGATCAGCTAGTGATGAAAAGCCGAAAATAAACCTGGTGAAATAATGTTTATCCACTATGCTGTCCAACTAAATGGACTTCAATATCAGATCTGCCCCAACTGCAGTTTTGTAAAGATACTAAAAACCACACTATTTGCTTGCGCTTTTTTTTTTAATATCTGCACCTCTATCAGACTTCTATCTTTTTTTTTTTTTACTGATTTTCTATGTATTTTCATCACTTTCTTCTATTTTATTCTTATTATTTTTATTTCTGTATAGCTCTTTGAAAGGCCTTTGTATATGACAATGGGCCATAGAAACAAACTTTACTTGATTTGACTTGACTATTGCAGCACTTAAAACCACAAGCAAGCTTGCATACTCTCCTTTTCATAACATATGCTTCATATAACCACAGCGCATGTTTTGTCCTATGGGGAACCTGAGACGCAGCTCTCTAGGAACCAACACTTTCAGATGCCGTCAGTGCATTTTCTCTCTGTACACTTCAAACTCACACAGAGTTTCTAGCTTTCCCATTCCTCTGCTGTGTTTGAGTTCTGGATCTGTTCTCGGTGCCTTGAAGTTTCTGCATGTCCCCCAGACTTCTGACGAGCTCGTTATGTGTTGTTTGGATTTTAGATGAATTATCAGCAGGGGGATTTATCTCGTCATGCGTAGCTGGTGAGTGTCTGCACTGCGCTGTGCTGGAAATCATTCTAACGCTGCTAATTAGACTCTACTAGCTGCTAAGCGTCAGCGCAAACAAGGATCTGGAGCTACCTGAGTGCTTCTGGACAGGCTGCTTAACCCTGTTCGACTGGCCGCTAACCCAGAGGAAGAAGCTTTGCTGCTTCTCCATTTTTTAACCGACAAGGATAAAGTTTTTTGGAGTAATATGTTCTAGACAATATGACTGTTTATTGAGGTGTCTGTGGACTGACGTCATCCATTCTAGTGTATCGGAATGTTTATTGAGGTCATTTATGGACAAACATCTCCCATTCCGGATGTAAAAAGGTGTTTATTTTGGACTAATAGCTCATATTGCCGTGTACATAAGGTGTTTATCAAGGTTGTTTATGTGCTAGGCTCTCCTATTGGGATGTATAAGAGTGTTTATTTAGGTGTTTATGGACTAATGCTTCCTATTTTAGTGTGTAGGAGTATTTATTGAGGTAATTTTTGGACAGATATCTCCCATTCTATAGTACTGGAGTTTTTATTTTGCTGTTTATGTACTAATGTCTCCCACTTTAGTGCAGGGGAGCATTCATTGAGGTGTTTATGGACTAATATCGCCTATTCCAGTGTATAGGAGTGATTTTAGGTCTCCTATTCTAGTGTATGGGAGCATTTACTGAGGTGTCTATGGTCTCCTATTCCAGTATAGGAGCATTTATTGAGGCGTTTATGAACAAATATCTCCCATCCCAGTGTATAGGCATGTGTATTTTGGTGTTTATGGACTAATATCTCCTGTTTTAGTGTACAGGAACATTTATCAAGGTCATCTATGAACTCTGTTCGTCTATTTTAGTGTACAAGCGTGTTTAGTGAGGGTGTCTATGGACTAATACCTCCAGAAGAAGCTTGAGTGGCAGAAATCCAGACATTTATGTCTGCCGCAGCAAAAAAAAAAGTCATTATTGGAACAGTTGATGTCTTAACAGCTGTAATTTTTACGGAGGCTCATTAAGGCTATGGCTGAATAACTGCCTCAGAACATTTGGAAACTGTGCTCATGTCAAACTCGCCCCAAACATTCGGGGGGTGTCTGCCAGCTGTTGTGTTTTGTCGGCGCTGTGTGATTTGATCCCATCTACATCTATGAGATCTGACAGCGACGTCTGTCACCGAGGCATCAGGGTGGCATATGGAGCCCAGTTGTACATGTGCCGACTGCTTGTAAAGGTTTCGTGTGAATGTGAGTGTGTGCGTGTTAGTCTGCGTGTGTGAATGTGTGTAGGTGGAGCGGTGTGGGGGGGTGGTTTGGTGGGACCTGTCTGCCTGCCTGCCTGTAACGTTGTGATCCATAATAAATGCAGCGTAATGGATTGGAGCGGACTCGCTGAATTATTGACCGTGCTCTTTGTCTGTGTGGTCCCTCTCTGGAGAACGCCAGCCGAAGAGGAGGAGCAGACACGGAAGGTTCTGCAGCGCCAACGTCCAATCCAAACTGCGGCGAAGGTCCCACTTACTTCATAATTCATCTTTGCCCAAATGTGGACGATCAGCCAAGACATGTTTGGTGTCCCAAGTTTGATTCCTTGCTTTGGGAATAATCACTGTTTTTTCCAAACAAGTACTCAAGTACATTCCCCCGTTAACAGCAGGGGTGACAAAACCACTTTTCATACCAATACCAATACCGATCCCGCAACCTCGAGTATCTGTCAGTGTCGATACTAATCCGATACCGCCTTTTTCCCTCTTTAATAACTAAGCTGTTAATAATACATTTGTTGATGCACTTTGACTCCGAAATGGCTCCCTACTTTCTGTAGAGTCCGCTGTTGAAGTTATGAAGTTCATCTGTGTATCTCTCTTTACGTCATGTTGCATAAAGTTTGGTTAAGCATTTACTTGATCATTATGAGGATTTTTTCAAAATGCGATCCAGTTATTTTGTCCTTTAATTGACCAATACCAAAACTGAGTATCAAACTGGAACACCCCTAATAAAGAATGTTATTGATTTCTAATGCAGTGTGATTTTCTGACACAGTTTACAAAGTGCCTCAGTTTTATCAGTTGGTCTTCACCATTGTTTATTACAGTCCCGCAGTGACCATGGTCAAAATACATGGAACTGAAACGACCCATTAAAAACAGTGTATATTTTAAATATATATTGACGTCTCCAGATTTTTACCTTTATTCACAATTTTACTGACTCCTGAATACTAAATCAAGAATCACGTACCAACACAGTCTTCATTCATCCATCCAGCCAACCATTTTCTGAGTTGCTTGTCCCAACCATGGTGGCACCCGAGGGAAAAGCTGGAGAAACACCCTGGACGAGTCACCAGTCCACAGGGTAGACACACATAGTCATGTACACAATCACACTCAGGGACAATTTAGCATCTCCAGTTTACCTGATGCTCATGTCTTTGGGCTGTGGGAGGAAACCCACACAGACTTGGCAGGAATTTTTTACTGGAGCTGGAGAAAGTGTCCTGCCTCGGAACATCACCTCTTGGTTTGGGATCAGCTGTGTTCAGGCCATTAAGAGATCCACTGCTCAGACCGCTGCACCTGATCAGCTCTGCCATCTCTACAGGACATTCATACCAGGAGATGCTGGACCAGGGCAGCCAGGTCCGTCAGAGACACGTCTCACCCAGTAATGTCTGACCTGTTGAAGTAAGGCAGATGTTTCCGGAGTTTGTGGCCGAAACAGACACGATGCACGACTTTAACTGACCCTCGGTCGCCCTGGCCAGGACTCGAACCCAGAACCTTCGTGCTGAGGGTCCATAATGTTCTCAAATAGACTTTTTTATGTTTCTGTGTTAGCAAAGTTTCTGTAAATCTAATAAACTAGTAGCAGTGTCTAGTTTATTTGACCAGTTGTTTGAGCCAGATTTTTTATTATTTTTTATTAGTCCCTTTAGAAACACTCTTTGGAGCGACGATGTCTCAGTGAGTGTGAAGAGCAAGGGGCACTGTGTGTGTGTGTCTGGGGATGTGTGTGTTCTCTAAATATAGCAGCGTCTCCACCTAAGTCGGCGGAACTGTGGTTCCCAATCCGTGGCTTGTCACTTGAGATAAGCCAAGAAACCATCACAGCATAGCCGAAAGTGGAGGTGCCTGGCTGGCCAACGTTAACGCGTGCATTAGCGCTAGCACCACCTCTGTGGTGTCACTTCTCTGCCTCAACGAAGGCAAAATGAACTGGAGACACTTAAGAGGAAATAAACAAAGATCACGGCATGCAGTCGGAGAACATTGGCACAGCGGGATCTCCTCTTTTTCCGGAAAGCGAGAATGTGTGTCACACTGTTGGTCAGAACATTATGCCTGGGCTGCACGGAGAGAACAGCGCACTTATTTCACTGTTCTGCAGGAGGCACGCCGCTCCCGCCTGCCATACAATGAATAGGCCAGTAATGAAATAATGTGGAGTGAGATTATACCTTGCAGACTGTTCTCTGCAGCACTTGAGATCTCTGGAAAGCCTCAACAATTTAGGCAAGTTTCTGGAAAAATGTTTGAAACTGCGAGTGAGGAAAATGGTTGATGTGAGTGTTTTCTTGACACTCATGAACTTGTTTCCTGGTTCACCAACCCTCCAACCCCCCTTTACAAATATTTTATTATGTTCATTGTTGACCCCAAATATTGACAAATATTTTGCTTCATTATGTCTATCACCAGCGTTCCACTTTGGCAAAATTTGTTTATATTGTTACATACATCAGCAAAACCCATCCCCTGTCAACAAATATTTTGTTTCATTATGTAGGTCGTCAACTTCCCTTCCTCCTCAACACATATTTGGATTCGTTTCATCTATTTGTTTCATCGCCCCCCATCCCCCATCAACATGATTTTTAATGGGAGGGGGAAACGCAATTGGCATTTCACACATAGATTACAAACCTATACTTTGTGATCTGAACCATCAGGAAAACACAAAGTACCAGCAAGGTAGTTCTATTTCATTTTCCAGCTTGAGGCACCTGGAACTGTTCACTGAGATTGAAGAGGTGAATTTAATTGCCTTTTTGTTCCTTGCCACTCTGGCTAAATTTGAACCATTTTTCAACCAAATCAGGAGATACCTGAGGCTCCAGACTAAACTCCAAGGGCAGGTCTAAGTGGTCACCTCATGTGGGTGTATAATTACGAAGCTCCAAGAAGTTGTTCCTGAGAAAAGCAAAAAAAAAAAATTGTTGCTAAGATGGAAACCAGCGGATCGGTGAGTCATCACACCTCCGTTACCTAGTTGCCAGTAAAGCACACAGTAGGATGGCGTGATATTTTTGCACGCTTGGATCTTTCAGTTTTGACCTCAAGTTCAGTTCTTAAGTCATTTGGATTCCACATTTGTTCATGTGCAGATCATCTCAACCCCATGCGTGAAGGAGTAGAACATCTTAATGTTGTCAAAGTTTTTTGTTTTCATGGCCTTTATTGCCCAACTGCTATTCTCTGAGTATTAGGTCCAGAATTAGGTCCTGCTGGGTACAGTTTTCAGAGCGGTTTCAGACACAAATCAGGCATGTTATGTAAGTGTGTGAAGCACAGAGCTACCAGTTAATGGTCCATGATCTTGAAAAAAAAAACCTAAAATGTGCTTCTCTCCTCCATGCATATGCATTTGTGGCAGGATTTTGCTGTAAAAGGGAGATGCTGGAAGAGGAGCTGATTATTCTGCTGGATTTACTGAAGCTTGAACAATGAGCTCAGAGCAAAAATGATATTTTGCAAATGTTCCTCTTTTATGGCTCAGGGACATGATGGTGATTCTCCTCAAGCTCCTCAGGATAAACAGCACTAGACTAAAAGGGGACATGAGACACCTCTGGCCCAGATGAAAGTATAAAGGCTTTAATAGTTATTCACTGTGTCAGAACTGAGAAGGCTTTTAGTCTTGGATGAGAAACGAGTTCTTGTCTTTAGATGCGGACAAAGTTGTGACTTTATGGAGATCATCAAGAAGAGACATGTGAGATTATTGAATTCTTTTGCTCGGGAGAAATATTAGTGACTTAAGCTTGAGTGTCCTTTCATCATGGTCTTGGGTGCAAGTATTAAAGAGAGAGTCCCCTTTTGTTCTTCTCAGTGGTTCTTTCTCACACTTTTAGGGATTTTTTTCTGGTCCCTAGGGAATTATGGAACTCTGCTTTGGGACATTGCTGATCACAGCCCTGTTAGCAGCCCTGTATTCAAAAAATACCTTCACCTTCAAGAGACATTGTCTGAAGGGGGTTTTCTTGGTCTTTAAACCACAAAACCCCACTCTAGAAAGGACTGTGGCACCACTGTAGAAGTTGAGCAGGCATGGTCACATTGAAGGGTGACTTTTTAAATTTTGGCCAGAATGTCCCATTTACTTTTCCAAAAAAATTGTAAATGTGTAATCAAAATCATATGATCAGTTATTCAATTCATCAGGGCATTTCTACAAAAACATTCATACCATATCTCACACCTGGCTGCGCAATATATCGTCTGTAAATGATCATATCAGTCTCTGCAATACTGATTTCACACATGACTGCATGGTGCAAATGAACCTCTGCCCAATCACAGTGTTTCTATGACCAATCACAGCTCCAGGTGAGTAACTGGGTGTTCAGATGAATCGAGGTCTTCATGTAATCCAACAAATGTCATTTGAATCTTTAACCGTAAAGACCCTGACCCTTGGCTTAGGTGTTTTGATCATGTTTTGTGGGTTTGTGCAAAATTTAATTCACAATTCACCAACATTTATTCTTACATTATTTTCCAATCTCTGTCCCTCACAATTAAATAGGCCTTGCCTTTAAGTCTAATATAAATTTATTGTAAATGGTTTAATTTCTGGCTGGCTGCCCTCTACTGCAGCTCATTCCAAAGGCAGCACAGTGCTGAAACACTCCTTAGAACTTCAGCGTGAAGGGGCAGGGCTGTTTAAAGATATCTATGTGCACGTGTGGGTTTTGTGACATCACAAAACTGTTGTTTGAAAATCTGCAGCTTATTAATATATATAAAATGTATAGACTGGGGTGTGAACATACATATTTACACACATTAGGCCTTTTTAAGTCCAAAAAGTGATTAATTGGGCCTTTTAATATACTAAGAGGCATCGCAATTGCGACATGTAGCTGAATAATCGCAATACCTATATTTTATCTGTATCATGCGGTTCTAGTATAAGATGTGCCAGACAGAACCAAGGGCAGCAGAGAAGCTTTTGACCATAAGAGCACTCTGGTGATGCGGAGGACGGTCAGCGTGAACGCACAGCATCCTTTTGCAATAATGATGTTTGAACTCTGGGGTCCTGACACCGGAACAATCTCTGGTTTATTTATTATCACAGAAGAGGCGGACAGGTCAGTACTAGCCGAAGAGAGGCGCGCTGTCACTGTGGGCCACTCACACGCCTCCAAATATATCCCCCTACAGACTGACTCGGCCAGGGCGAGTCAGTGGGAGATGAAACTCCCATTGCTGTCTACGGCAGACTGAAGGACTGAAGCCTGAGCACTTTGACTCAATTTAGTTAGTCGTCAGGGAAATGCCTAAATTGCTTTGATGAAATGCCAGTTTTGAAGCTGCCAAACCTCATGACTTCAGTTCATCCACAGAAACATAGCCCTCAGAGCTCAGAGTGTATCAGTAAATGCTGATTTCAGTAAATATAACCGGTATAAAACTGTCTAGAACCAGTGTTTCCCCTCAGAACTCAGAGTGTATCAGTAAACTCTGATTTCAGTAAATATAACCGGTGTAAAACAGTCTAGAACCGGTGTTTGTTCTCCTACACGCTCGCCATTTGCTGCTCTTTCTCTCAGCCACTCTCTGGAGCCCCTCCCTCTGTGGGTTTTCCCCACCCACTTGTGGGCGGAGACTATCCTGAAAGATCTCCTGGTTCAAAGATCTTGTGTCTAAGACCTAAAATAAAATAAATGTGTTCATTTTTGGTCTTTATGTTCATCTGGTGTGATGCCATTTTTAAACTCCCAGTAGTGGTTATTTTTATTACTATTATTGTTATTATTATTACATGTTTTTAAAATCACAATAACTTTGGTTCTACGTGACACAGGAACACCAAACAAAGCTCAGCATGATGTCTGACACCTCGAGCACCAACACAAAAGAGTTATTTTGCTGTATGACGACAATTTACCATTTGTTGCGCTTCCAGCACAGATCCATGCTGCCCACGTTCTAAGGGTTAAACTCAGGCCCTTCAGTAGTGGTCCACGACACTTTTACAACTTAGTTTGGCAGGTTTGCCTTTGATCATTAACTGATATTGTCTTCAGCCGCCTTTGATCCATTTGCTTTGTCTAGAACTGTAGTTTGAGTGTTTGAAGTAGTCTGTCTAGCCTTTTCAGACATAATCATTAAATATAATGTTTATCTGTGTTTCTTTAGCATGTATGTAATGTGCATGCACTTGCTGATGACTGCGCTATGATGTGACTTAATTTAAAGGGACACCATAATTATGTAAGAGTTTAACTTACATAATAAGGATTTTTATAAATATTTACAGCTTTGACACACAGTAAATGATATTTTTAAGAGGAGTAAACTGTCAGCAGAAATTCAACCAATAGAAATGATTATAGAATATGTTCTGAAATGTATTCATTTTCTTGTAATAAAATTGTGGAGCAAAATTATAACTTTATTCAGCGTGTCTACCTAACTCCGGTTCAACTACATAAAATATACCCCAATGTGTCGCTATTATGTCTCAGAGGCAAAGCATACAGCGGATCGATGATTCATGTATTTTGGGAATGTGCTAGTTTGAGACAATTTTGGAATACGATACATACCTTGTCAGAAAAGATATTGGGCATGACCTATGACATGACACCTGTGACATAACCTTTTTGGCACAGACATGGATGACAAGATGGACTCTATTTCTTCTAAAAGAATCCGACTGATCTCCTACACAGCAAAGAAGTGTATTTTGTTAAACTGGAATAAGCAAAAACCTCCAGCATTCAACTTGTTTACCCAACTGTTAAGAGAGATTACTTTTCTGGAACAATTGACATACAGCTTAAAAAATAAAACAGAATTATTTGTGAAAAAATGGCAGCCCTTTTTAAATCTGCTGTAACCCTCTTTAAATCATCTGTATTATTCATTTGACTTGTACCATTCACATGTCTATCATCCTTTCATTTTGTATTATTCGTTGTTTTAAACAACAATTTTTGTTTCATTCTTATTTATTGTAACTATTGCTATTGTTTCTTTCATTTTATTTACCTATTTATTTTTGTTTTATTTATTTATTTATGTATTTTTCGGGTGGGTGGGGGGGTGGGAGGGGTGGCGGTGTAAAGAAAAATAAAGAAAAATAAAATTTAAAAGTAAAAAAAGGGGACACCGTAAAGAAGACAACATTGATACAGTTTTTACGCCTCCAGTGACGAGTTTGGTCCACAGTGTGTGGACACCGTCATAAAAACATGTCACGTCTCCACAGGAAAGACGCGTGAATTAACACCCATCTCTAATCAAAGCCTTGCCCTTTCGCTAATTTCATACAACGAGGCATTTCAAGCCCGCCTAGTGTGCGACTGTGGCAGGAGAGAGTGGGAGAGGAAGCTGTGTGTGGAGGAAGGCGGAGATCCTCTATTTCAAGACAAAGAAACCTACAATTTATAGTCTGAGTGCCGAATACCCGTCAGGCCCAACACGAGAGCTTCAGTGCCAGCATTCAGCACTGGCTGCTGTCTGTTTATCTCCTAAAAGCTCTGCTCCGTGCAGTCCTGTAAAAATGAATAAAATAGTATGTGTTATTAAGACATTTGCAGTAAGAAGTAATTAGCCTGTTCTCCTACCCTGTGGTTTCGTTTTTACCCATTCCTTTTGGCACTTCAGCCGGCCAAGGTTCAAGGGTCCCTTCGAGGGTCCCTAAAAACCCTTCATAGCTTTTCAGTGTGGTCAGGAAATCAGTGAAGCCAAACAAGTGCCCTCATCTTCTACAGAATCAGAATCAGAACTGCGTTTATTGGCCAAGCATGTGAGGGAGCACATACAAGGAATTCGATTCCGGTCAATGGTGTCTGTCAACCACAACAGTATAAAAGAACAATATGTAACGACACAATGAACAATATATTAAAGAATATAATATACAATAATATACAAAACAAGTATTGTTTATGCATATACACACATATACACACACACACAAACACACACACACACACACACACATACACACACACACACATATATATATATATATATATATATGTATGTATGTATATAAAGTAATAAACAATCTAAATCTTATATACAGAAAATACAGAGAGTACAGAATTTCTTTGAGTTTTGAGTAATTTTGGCTGTGCATTTGGGGTTGTTGTTTTGTTCAAATGTCCATAACAAGGTTCAATTCTCCTCTAATATTTTTTATTTGTGTCCCCTGTAATGACGTATGACGCACCAGTACACACATGCAGAAATGCAGCCCCACGTCATGATGCTCCCACCTACGTACTTCACTGTGGGTGTGGCATTCTTGGGACTTGTTTCTCTAAATATGAGCTGACTTATTATCCAAGTATTCTGTTTTAGTTTGTTCTGATGTGATGTGTCTGATTGATCTAAAAGCTTGTGTACAAATTTTAGACACATCTCTCAGCTTCTTCTTCAGCAGAGTTGTGTAGCATGGAGGAATGGAGAAGATGGAGGTACAGTTTGGTGCTCATTGTTCTCTGTGTATCTGCTGTTCCTGCTCCTCTCAGTCTGTCCTGTAGCTCTTTTCCAGTGACTTCTGGCTTCGTCAAGATGATTAGTTGTGATTCTATTAACTTGCATGTTATGGAGCCAGCTGTCCTGACAGGATGTTTATACAAGGGCTCCTGCTTTATCATTGATTCAATGTAAACAAATACATAAACAAAGAAACAAAGAAACTGCAACAGGAGGAAAACACAAAACAAAAACAAAAAGGGGGTGGGGCAGTAACTACAGAATAAAATGTACAGCAAGATGAATATTTTCCACAATACACATGGCTAGTCTTGACAAGCAGAGTCAGGTCATTAAGTCTTTGAGAAAGGCAATAGCAGCTGACCAATAATTGACAGTTTGAGGTGTTGCTTTATGAAATCTAGTTCATTTAATTGTGAGCAATAAAGAGGGGTTGGAGAATGGAAAATAATGAATTTTGACTCTTCTTGGTATGAAACTTCATGAAACTACAAACTACAAATGAAAAAATGACAGACATGAGCCCTTTAATTTGGCAAATATGGCACCCTGCACTTTATCTTGCATATAAATACGACTGCACATGTACCGTATACATTCAAATGTCAATTTCGCACAATATTATGTCTTACACAGAATATTTTTCTTATGTTATTTATAGTCTATTTGTTATTATATTGTCTTTTCTTTTCCTATCTCTCTTTATTTGGACAGTCTTAGGTGTAATTGGGGTTACATGTCACGGCACGTTGTACTTGTATAACTGTGTATGTGACAAATGATGTTAGTGATGTTGTGTTAACTAAACTGTCAGGGCGTGCATGAACACTGATACTCCGATGTTCTCCCCTCCTTCTTCTCTGTCCTCAGTGTAAACCTGTCCCGGGGCATGGCTTCGTTCTGGACAAGTATAAGTGCCAGTGTAAGAGAGGCTTCTACTCGCCCAGCCGAGTGGCGCTCAACGGCATCTCAAGTGAGTGTTTCATCCTCCCACCTTAAACTGCAGGCTGTTTTTAGACACAAGCCTTGTATTTTCAGACCACCTGGTTCTATATGCAGGGTTATTTACCAGTGAGGAATGAACAGAAGGCAAAGCAGTGTGGCTCTACAAAAGCCAACTGTAAATCCTTAGGAATGGAGGGGTGTTGTTGTCATTTTTTTGGTTTAGGTTTCATTTTGTATTAAAATGACTATAAAAAGCTATGAATACTGGCCATAATATTAGAACTATCATACACCTGCTTAATAGGTAATACATCCATCCATATACAAAGTAATATTAGTTACACTAAACTGAAGGCCAGTGTTTGTAACGCTTCATGACACCTGCTTAGACGAGTCAAACAACCGATGCACAGCTCTGGAAAACATAAGAGACCACTGCAAAAACGTTCAGTTTCTCAGGCTTTATCTTCTATAGGTGCAAGTATTGAACTGAACAACTTTTCCTTTAAAATGATGCTTTAAAGAACAATATTTTTATTTGGAAATTAGGAGAAATATTGTCAGCAGTTCTTAAAAACTAAGGCATCATACTAAAGGAAATGACAAAACATCAAAATAAGAGAAATGATGCAGCATTTACAGAACTTGAATAATTCAAAGAAAACGAATCTCTTGTTCACTCTTAAACGAAATGGCAATAATTACCTCTTTCCGCAGCTTTCATGCGGCTTGAAATAATTGTCATGTAGCCTCATGGATCCTGGATGTCAGTGAAGTGCAACCAGTCTGAATGTCTGTAAAGTGACCATTTTGTCATACGTAAACACACCACACTCAGTGTGAACAGCATGAAATTCTTCCTCTGTATTTAACCCATTCACCAAGTGAAGCAGTGGAGCTACCACCAGTGAGGGGCACCTGGGGAGCAGTGTGTGTGGACAGTACCTTGCTCAAGGGAACCTCAGTGGTGTCACTAGCTGTCTCGGGATTCGAACCCATGGCTTTCTGATCGCAGGGTGAACTCACTAACCTCTAGGCCACCAGCTGCCCCACCAGCTGTTACAATCATTTATGAGCACCATTTTTGTGTACAGCTGCCATAGTACCACCGTTAGCCTGCTGCTAAGTAATGCAGCTAACAGAAGGATGTAATTACATGCTCACATTTCGACTCTCAGTGTGATTCAAATCACAGTGCCCAATGTTAAAATGCGGAACAAAGTCAGAATCGCTGTGTCAAATATGCTCTGATTATTATTTTTTAATTATTTCATCAATTCATCAAAAAGTGCGACAACAGTGTGGATGAATTTTTTGAGGGTTTTTTTGAACAAGAGGGTCGGCCTATAAGCCCACTCATACCAGCCATCCCTTATGGCTGGAAAAGAGTAGTAAAAATGTGAGACATTATTATTATCATGCTTATTATTATTATTATTATCATAATAATTATTATTCTTATTATTAGTAGTAGTAGTAGCATTACCTTGAGTTTAAAAAACAACGAGTCATTTTCACCAGACCCCTAAACCTCATGGATGCATGTTTACACCTAAAGGAAGCCTTTTGGCACACAGATTTGGAAAATATGTAAATAAAATGTGCAATAAAAATGCAACCTAAGCCCCAAAACGAGTGCATGTGGGTCTTTAATGTCCTCAGATTATTGTTTGTAATTATTTTCATTAGTTGAAATTAAACCATCCTGTAATCTGGGGGTGTCCAGCGCCCACTTGCCCCCCCCCCCCTTACCTCCCACGATGCTGGTAATTACAGCGTACTTTTGTTAGCTTTGGCTGCTGTGAGGTAGCGATTAAGCTGCTAAAACAGAACAACATTCATCCGGATTTGGTACAAGGAGAGACGTCTAATGACTGCTCGCTCGTGGCTGCACAGGTACTGATCCTGATCATTAACTTCAGAGCATCGTTTTCCATCAGAGCACAACCGTAATTAGCCCTGGGCGATGCAAACTCAAAGAGATAGCAGCTTCCAGTTTAGTGTCTTTGCATCTATTGGCAATTAAAGCGCTGATAGATGGAGCAGCACCGCCTGTGTAGAGGCTGTATGTTGTGCACTGCTAGCCTATTTGTGCATGATCTAATTGGTTCTACTTCCTATCCCTTAGGGCTGAGAGAAATATCTCAGGACATGTTCCCACTGTATTACCATCCTGTTTACAAATCAACACTACTACAGCTCAAAATGCATGTTTAATGTGCATATACACTATCTGGCCACTTTATCAGAAACCCCTCACACCCTGGGGAACAGACAGATACTATCTTTTGATATTTTTGGCACCATATTAGCCCAGTACAGCTGCGCCAAGTATCAAAATTTAGTGAGATAATGTATTTTATCATTTAAAAAATGTATTTAATAGACTTTTATTTTGGTACATATGTCTACTTGTATAATATTGCCTCTGACGTCCACAAGGTGGCGCAAGACCACGTTACTCAACTGAGTTTTGATTTATTATGCATAATATGGGAAAAATAAATTACAATGTATCATAAAGTGGAACTGATTTACGTAATGTAGTGTAAAATGTAAAAAATCTCATTGATTTCATATCATGATATCGTGATTCCCATCCGTATCTTGGCTGGGTTCATTTGGGGGGTGGACCACTCTCGACCTGGCAGCGAGAGTGTAGATACAGTTGCTAAGCTATTTTTCGACAAGTCCTATTATGGACGGAGTTTCACAGCGGATGAGCCTCAGTTCAACCCTGCATGCAGACCAGTGCGTTCTAAGTTAAAGGAGCAGCTGATCAAATAATTGATCAAATAATGTTCCATGTATCCTAGATGTAGTCAATCAGCCAAGACACATTTGGAGTCCATATTTAACTTTATTACTTTCTATGAGGCTAACATCACTAACTCTGGCAGTCACTAGCCAGCCAAATCTTCATTCATTCATTCATTGGGCACGAACCCAAATGGGCATGAGGCAGGGACTCGTCTCCCAAAACTTTTCTGTCAAAACTCAAAACTCCTATCCAGTTAAGGTGTAGCGTATTCGTGCATTTGGTTTAGGACACAGTATGTAGGTTCACAGTCAGTCATACTGTGTCCTAAACCACAGGCACTAGTCTGCTCCTTTTGAATAAAGAGCCGGGTGCGGTCCGAGGGCGTCCAGAGATGTTTCTGGGTAATTGTTATTGACTTCCTAGTGTTTGTTAGCAACATTAGCCTAAACTAAAACACCAAGACTTTTCCCTGAAACCACATTCGAGCACCATAATGGACAACATGATGCCCAAAATGTAAATTTTGAATTTGTCCTTTAATTCTCAAGGAGGGAGCCCTGGACCTCCTGTATTTCATAACTTTCTATGTTTCTCTCTTACCTGGAAAGACTCCCGGATATTTCACCTCCCGTCACCTTCCCGACAGAAAAAAGGAGGAATCCCAAAAAAAAGCCTCCAAAAGACATTAATCCATGTTCACGGTGAATCCTAGTTGCCATGGGCGACATCCCACTCTTCACAGTGCTCTCATCCTTACACACATGCACGCGCATTAAGGGATCCAAAAATAGGCCGTGAGTCACCAGTGAAACGTGTCTGCGCCGTTTCTTAATGAAGCGATAACGGTGCGGGAGAATGCCGCCTCATCTGCGTGAAGGGAAGGAGGACTTTTCACACAATGAGTGGCTCCTCAGCGGCTCACCCCTTTATCCAGATGTGTTATTAAGGCCCCCTGCGTGTACATATTCAAAACACACACACACCCCTGAGACGCTTCTTAAAACGAGCGCTGGGTGTCTTTAACTTTGTTGTGTTTATGTGATGTTGGGTGCAAATTGACCATTAGGGTTGTTTATCTGCTACACAGAGTGATGGGGAAGGGGGAGGACCACCCATGGAGAGAGAGTGAGACAGAGAGAGAGAGAGAGAGAAAGACAGACAGACAGACAGTAATACTGAGTGATGGAAGAAAGAGACCCTAGCCCCCAGAGAGAGAGAGAGGACAGTTATACCGAGTGATGGGGAGAGGGAGGACCACCCTACCCACCCAGAGAGAGAGAGAGGACAGTTATACTGAGTGATGGGGAGAG
>JBBPCX010124205.1:0-19609 GCA_037974365.1 Hydrocynus forskahlii
TGCGCATATATATATATATATACATATATATATATATATATATGTATATATTTATGCATATATATATGCATAGAAATATATGCATAGAAAATGGTTATCATTAGGTGCTAAATTAACTTAAGAAATATCTAATTTTCTGTTCATTTTCTCATTTTTAATCATAGTGAACAATAAATGTATGTTATAAACAGCAACAGAAATATGGAAAAATGTAGGTCGACTGTACCGAGAGAGAGTTGTGTTTATCCCAAAGTACTGCCAGTTCCAGTTTAGTGTAGCTTATCTTGATGTAATTTGTTGTTTTCTCAATCCGAACTCCGTACTGATAGCTTGGGATGGTCACTCTGATAAGAAGAAAGGAAAAAAATAGACACATTAGAAAATCTATCTAAAAGAAAATCAGTTGAGCCATTTTAGCTTTACAAACAAGCCCAAACGAGGCTCTGTATTTATTAATAATGTCATTTAACAGTGATTTTTTCAAACAAATCCAAGCAACTTTGCGATAATTGTCAGCTCACAAAAAAAAATCCCAACTGACGCTGTAAAATGTAACATGCAGTCCCGATATAGACAGTTCCTACATACATATCAGATACTTACGCATTTTGATTCACAGTTATGTTGCCATTGAGAAGCTGAATTACAACCCCCATGATCGTTACGGTAAAGGAACTGATGGTGGGGAGATTCTTCATGTATTGCCTTCTCATTTGGATGTTAAAGTCAGGGCTGGTGCTGTCACACAGTGTGGTCAGAATGTAGTTACATGTGTAGGGCAGCTGGAAGAACTGTCCATCAAATGTACTGAAGTGGAAGTTTCCCCAAGTGCTGCAGACACGCATGTTGTGATTTATTCCTGATGAAACATTAACACATGATCTTAAGTGTTGCCATAAATAATCAATAAGCTAGTTTCATATTTTCAATCAGTATTTTAGGAATATGTTTACCCATAAGGGTCTCATAGCTGTCAGCAATGAACTTTGTTGTTGGCAGCATGAATGCTTGAGGGAAGAGACAAAATAGAGAGACAATACATAGACATTAATAAAACAATAATAGTTCAGTAGCATATCACAACTAATTAATTTACAAGAACACAGTAACATCATCTTACCGATGTTATGAAGTCTTATGTTGTAGTGTTAAAGCATTACTTGTTTGGGTTAGTTCATTAATGTGGCATACACTGGAAGACATACCTGGTGTTGTTGTAATCATCTCTGTTGTAGGGACCGTGCTAGAATACGAGTCATAATCTGGTCAAAACAAAAATAATATTTAATATTCTTAATATTAACAGCAATGATAAGCTTCAAATGCACCTCATGGTGACAAAAATGAGCTTAAGAGTGCACAATAAAATGAGAGAAGAAATGTTTCTCTATAAATTATTCAGAATCTTTCTAACATGCCAAAAATGGTAAACTGGCTCTGCACATTAGCAAAATGTCAATAATCACATGATAGGAAAAGTACATGCAGTGAGACAGTACAGTATTATTTGCATGCACTTTCCACAAGGGGCTTGCCTCCAGGTTCCTTAAGGAGCTTCCCATTCCAAACAAGCAATACATTTTTAACAACTGCCTTGAGCCAGTGTCTATTATTTATTTCGCACACAATGATGAACACGCTACATAGTGCAGGAACTTCAGTTCAGTAGATTGTAAAATAATAATTTGTATTATTTCTAATCACTAATACTATTACTTAATAGTAAATAGGGTTAGAGTTGTTTACAGCTTTATTTGGTCAAGCCTGGATAAATTGCAGGGGTCAGGCTGAAGCATTTTGTATAAACTCCTGATTCTCTTCGGGTGAATCAGTTGGTTGAAGAATGAACAAGAAAACTGCTCACCCCACAATATAGCTGCTGGTTTCTTATCCCACACAAGATTCTCTTCAAAAGTTCAACTCTGTCGTTCATAACACTTTCCGAATATTAGAGCAAATGAGGGCACATTGTAAACTTAGGGTGATGTCAATCTTTGTTCCGATAGCAAGCACTTCTGTTTTTGGACAGTCAGTTTTGAACAATGGAAATGTCAGTTTTTAGAAGACTAATTTGCATAATTGCATCAGTTATGGCACGAATATGACTTGATATCTAATGATTTCTTTAGATACCATCAGTTCAGAGATTTTGTAAGGATTCATGCTTAGGGATGTCCGGATCAGGTTTTTTTGCTCTCGAGTCCGAGTCATTTGATTTTGAGTATCTAATACTTATACGTATTTTTAACAAAAAAATTAAATGCGTCTCTTTACTCTGTGGAGAATATTAACATTAAGAAAATAGGTTCAGGCAGCTAGAAGTTGGGGCTTTTCTCTCTGAGTCTTAATTGTTAGGCTGACAGAACCATCTCCTAATCTTAGAAGGATTAGAAGGAGAAAGGAGCTCATGCTCAACAATCTCCACATTTATTCTGGATAAAACATTAAACAATAGCCTGCACTGTTAAACACACATGCACTCTGTATTCAAAATGTTTGGAAGATCAGCAAACTAATAGTGATATTAAGTGGTTTAAAAACAGATTTTACACACAGTCTTTACTCTGGAATAGCTGAATAGCTTATCTGTGAAAATTACTGTTCAATTCTTTAAAAAAAATGTAAATTACTTCCACTGTTTTATCTCATCTGTGCAGTCACTTATTTTAAATCTGATAACTGTAGATACATTTGTAAGAAGAGGTTGCTTTGGCAAACTGCTGATAAGAGACTTTCACTTTAACTTCAGCAAAGGAGAGAGCTGGTCCATAACCTGAGGTAAGAAACTTTAAAAAGCGTGTTATTACCACATCTGGTTCATATTTATACTAGGACCATCTGTTATAAATGTTTTAAAGCTAACCTACCGTAGTGTGACAACAAGATTTGTTCCTGAACTTCAGTAGCTTGAGTTAGGGATTCGTAATTCGCAGCTATACATTTTGATTGCACTGACTCTATATAGCCGGTCCTGAATCCAACCTTTATATTTGATTTTTCTACTTTAAAACAACAAGTTATGAAAAATATTATGCAATTTCGCAGTGACAGAGTCAAGCATTAACCAGTCAGAGGGCTGATGTGTTCTTCTAAGATTCTTTCACTGTCAAATGTTTTCTTAAACTTAAAAATTAAAATTAAAATGTCTAATATGTAAGTGATTATGAGCAGAACTTTTCTTAAAAGTGAAAAAAATAAATAAAAATGCGAATTCTACTTTGTGGTTCATGGTGAAATGTTAGTGTTTGAAGCAAGATCACATTATTTATTTTAAAAAAATAAATTCTCTTTTTTTCTTTCAGCAGGAATGCACCAGATTAGTGATCTCATGCTTATACTAGGCAATATATTAATAGCCCCGCCTTTTAAAAGTGTTAATATAACAAAGTAAATTGAAATGATCACAAGAATGGATCAACCTTGTTTGGCCATTTGTAATTCCTTTTCACTCTGTCATCCTCTGCCTGTGTTCCTTTTCATGTTCATCTCTTCTATAAAATATTTCTGTCAGCTTTCTTGAACACTGCATTCCAAAATAATATATTACATTCGTTTTGTATCTTGACAGTTTTGAGGTGATGTACAGCAGAACCAGTACATAGATGAGGAAGAGGAGATCAGACAACCTGCTTTTGGACAAATACCTTATTTACTATTACTTGTTGACCACATATAAAATGCATTTTAACATGAACTTATAACGTTTGCCTGTGCATAAACAATGGGCCCTTGAGTGTAGATAAGAGATTTTTTATATCACCCAATAATAATTCAGTATATTAATAACAATTAAATATATGTTTGTATTTGTTTTCCTTTTCTATTTAACGTTATATGGATACTGAAGATAAGTAAAAGAGCTATTACAATGAGCATTCCATTCATCACTAAATTTACCTTAAATAATGGATACATTCATTTATTTTGTTCTGAATGTTTCTTACACTCTTATGTTCACTTTCTCTGTAACACAGAAATAGATGAAAGATTTTTAGATGAAAGATATTTAGATTAATATAATTTTGAAGAAGACATTTTGAGCAAGACCCTTAACCCCAAGTTGCTCCAGAAAGACTGTCCCCAGTAGTTAGGGAATGAAAGACGCTTTGGAAAAAAGCGTCTGCTAAATGTCGTAAATGTAAAAGTAAGATATTCTACAGGTGAAAAATATGTGTATTTGTTGTATTTGCCATGTATCAATCACACAAGTTTTTTTTTCTCTGAGTCAGCACACATTGGTTTCAAAACTGGAATGTTCTGTTTTTCTAATCTACAAATCCAGTAGTCAATGTTTTGTTAAACTTTTGACCAGCATTCACTCAATAACTTGCTGAGTGAAATAGCCTATCGCAGCAACATACACTGATCAGCCACAACATAAAACCATTGACAAATGAAGTGAAAAACATTAGTATCTAGTTTCAAAGGCACATGTCAAAGTTGATGTGTTGGAAATAGTAAAAATTGGCAAATGTAAGGGTCTTTGTCAAGGGACAAATTGTGATGGATTGACAACTGGGTTAAAACATCTCTAAAAGAGAAGCTCTTGTGGGTATGCCGTGGTCAGTACCTACCAAAGGTGGTCCAAGGAAAAAGAACCAGTGAATTGATGTGCGTGGGGAGCGAAGACTAGACTGTTTGGTCTGATCCCACAAAAGAGCTACTTTATTTGTATTATTTATATTAATTGCTGAAAAAGTTAATGCTGTGGAGCAGTGGAGATGGCCTGGTCTGATGAATTGTGTTTTCTTCTGCTTCATATTAATGGCTAGTTGCATGTGTGTCACTTACCTGAGGAAAAGATGGTACCAGAATGCACTATGAGAAGAAGGCAAACTGATGTGATGCTATGAGCAATGTTCTCCTGGGAAATATTGGGTTCTGGCATTCATGTGGATGTTACTTTGAGATGTACCACCTAACCTAAACATCAATCCAAGTAAACATCTGTGTAATGTGCTGGAAAACTAAGATGATCCACAGAGTCCCCACCATGCAACTTACAGGAACTAAAATCTTGATGCCAGATCCAACAGCACATTTTCCTATGGTCCTATGGAGTCCAAGGTAGTGCTATTTTTGGTGGCACGAGGGTATCTTAATGTAATGGAAGGTGGTTTTAATGGCTGATCTTTGTAAGTGGAGTGCATCAGATTTTCACTGTAGTCATTCCCAATGGCAGATTTTCACTGTAGTCATTCCCAAAGGGTAAATAGACTTTCCTCTGCATCAGATAATGGTTGAATGTCTCACTTTGTTTAACTGACCACCTGTTGGCTATGCCCCTGTTGTAGAGGCATACACTACAATGATCAGGTTATATGTACACATTTAGATTAGGAGCTTTAACTGAATATATTGCAACATCTCGGAACCCTAAACTAAAACAGAAATTAGGCAGAGGCTCTTAATATATGTAAACTAATGCTGATAGCTTCTTTAAGACTTTAGTCATAGTTCAAATTATAATCAATAGCTTATATTTCTACAGTTAGACCAAGACTTTCTAACCTGTTTGTTGAGCTGAAAGTCCAGTTAGAAATCCAGTAATCACACTCAGCACCCACACTCGAGTCATGGTGAGGGTCCCCATGGGTGCTACACCTGACTGCCTGCTGTCCCCTCTCTGTGCCCACTTCCTCTAGGGACATGGATTTTATATGATCATGGTTGATACTAATCCCAGGGCGGAGCTTTGGCTTAAGACGCATGTGGTTTCTAATTATCTGTAACGGTTCAGAAACAAATAAATGTTGAATGTACAGAAACTTTTGTTTGATTATTAAACAAGGATTAGATCAAGTTTAGATAAACTCAAGGTGTGACAATTGTTCCTTCTGTTTTCCTTTGGGCTTCCTGGTTTCTGTAAACAGCACAGATCCAGCTGTGCTTAAATTCTCAGCATTAAAAAAATCCAAGGCAAATATAACTATAACTAATAAAGTGTCTAAAAAAAGAATAAAGCGTCTAAAAAACTGGCTGATTAATATGGGATTTTAGAGCTTCAGAGCATATTCAAAAACGATTAAGCATTTTAATTAGACATTTTCTCTTTTAGACAATTAACATTTTCTGCAGCATTGATTATACTGTTTCTTTCTCTATCTACTCTCTATTCATCTGTTTTAATATTATGCTACATGTAAGTAATTAATTTGAAAATGAACCACATTATAAAATCAAATGAAAACATCCTCACTTAATATAAATCCTAAGACTTTTTAATCTGGTTGCCTAAGAAGGGATCACACCAAATGTCTTTTAAATGTAGTCACATTCATTCAAAGGTTTTGTAGCCTAAGGTTTCTTCTTTAACGATGTCATTAAAAATGGCAATGAAAAATACATTTAAAAAAAAAATGAGACAATATTATTTGTCTGTCTTTACTGTTTCTGTGCATATGTTTGCGAGGCAGTTAGTTTAAACCAATATTTTGAAGCTTAAATTAATAACAAATTGAGCACATCATTCATTTTTGTTTTAAATCATTTAATAGATAGACAGATAAACAGACATACATACAGATCTCCTTTGTTAATTCCTGACGCAAAATATAGGTGCCACAGCAGCAAACATTAAATACATCATAGAGACTGGCATAATTACAGGAAAAGACACAAATTACACATTACATGAAGAGTAAATAACATGGTCTAAATTAAATTAAGTATAAATAATCAACCGAATTAACAACTGACAAAGAACAGAATGAATTAATAGTGTGGTGTGCCTATAATTTAATGTTACTGATGTTATGTGGATATTGTCTGCATTACTTTTGCCACCACACACTTCTCTATATGAAGGGTATATGTGACTGTGTAGAAGTATTTGGCCACTTGAGCAAACTATATTTCAAGCTATTTATCTAGACAGAAACATTTATTTGCCAAAAGCTTGTCTACTGATTCTGGCTCTATTAGACATCTACCTTGCCTTGGGGAAAGCTGCTTCACTCCACCTCTTACAAACAGTTCTTATCAGCATATCCAGCCCACAGTTTCAGGTTGAGGGATGTTTCTAATCTGTCATTTTTGTTTGTTCAGAACAGGAAAGCCCTTGGTTTAAATAATAACAATTTGATAATAAAAAGCAAAGGAATTCTGAAGTCTGAGGCATAAAAAGGAAAAATGATAAAGAGGGAAGATCCAGCAGAGAGGATGACACAAAGAGGAACAGGATAGTAGGGAAGGAAGCAGATTACCTGCTGCCTTCACACACACACTCATACACACACACACACACACACACACACACACACACACACACACACACACACTAGAGCATTAACAACTTCAGATTTTTTCAGATCGACTTATCCTTCAACAAAGTCGAAGTCAAGTCGACTAGCCGTTTGATGACGTCACACAAACGCAGCGGAGGAACACAGGCATCACTGAGGCGTCCAACACCGAGCAAGTTCTCTGTTATGGGTTGCCGTTTGTAAAAACAGCTTCACAAATTTAGAGGTGTCATTTTTTCATCATTTAGCGCAATGTTCAAACAATTTTCACACATTTAGAGCTAAAAGTGTTATGTTTTGGTACATTTTCTTGCTGCGTAATTGTTAAATGTTAAAGTTAAATGTTAAATCTAAACCTAAATGTTAAATCTAAATCTAAATGTTACATGTTAAATCTAAATGTCAAATCTTATATCTAAATGTTAAATCTTATATCTAAATGTTAAATCACAGTTAGATAGGGCTTGGTGACACCTTTCCAACGACCCCTCGTTTAACTTAATAGCCCTGGCGATCCAGGGTTATTAGCCAAAAACCGTTACCTTGCCTGGGTATCCCAATACTTTAGTCCCCCACGGAACGGCTCATGGCTTTTATAGGTGGGGCAACCACCAATGAACGGGTTTTGGCTAATAACTCCAGATGGCCGGGAGACTATTATGGCAAATGAGGGATCGTTGGCAAGATGTCACCGAGCCCTATCGAACTGTGAAGGTTCACATTTACAGTGCGAGATACAATTTTTCATATTTAACATTTAGATTTAAGAACATTTAAGGCAACTCCTCCATGCTGGTGAGGGGAAATCACAGCACGCAGTCCAGCCCCCTGCTAAGTACCAGCCAATTGTAATTACGGGGCGTGGCCAATTAGCATATCTTCTAAACATTTAGAGCTCAACATTTAGATTTAGATTTAGATTTAACATTTACATTTAGATGTAACATTTAGATTTAGATTTAACATTCAGATTTAGATTCAACATTTAGTTTTAGATTTAACATTAACATTTAGATTTAACATTTAACAATTACGCAGCAAGAAAATGTACCAAATGTACCAAAATGTAACACTGTTTTTTTTAACATTGCGCTAAATTATGAAAAAATGAATTTGTGAAGCTGTTTTTACAAATGGCACCCCATACTTTAACAACGACTTGCAGGTTGTGCAGGTCCCCGTGCTGTTTGTGTGTCTACAGTGAAGGATCTCCACACATCTGATGTGTGTCTGTCATCTCTGCTGCCATGTCTCTCGTCTTGTTGTGGTCTTGTGTAGAGTCCCCTCGCGCCAACGGTACCGCCCTTTTTATGAAGTGACTATAATAATTGGTTAAGTGTCAGCGTCAGCCAATCAGAGGCAGAGACTGCACTGCGTACACAAGCGCAGGCACAGAGAGAGGAAAAAACACACGACTTGTTGAGTTCTCTCAGGGGTCGTTGACTTGTGCCTCTGAAGTGTCACACGCACCAGAGCACGGGATGTCAATCGGCCACGGAAATTATTCACGTCCAGGGTATATAAACAGGAAGCATGAGTTCCTCAGCACACAGACATTGGTCTTCATGCCCAACTAACGTGTCTCATCCCAACAGTACCATGAGTACTCTGACTCTACAGAGTCTCTCCTCTCTCTACCTTCTCTGTGTGCGTGTGAGAACGGTGATTCCTTTGGTGGGAATCTTACTCCTCTCTGGAGCGTTCTCAGAGCAACTGCATGATCAACCGGCTCTTTCGTGTCTGCCGCGACTGGGCTCCTCCGTCACGCCACATTTGGGCAGCTCTAGTCAGCATTCTTGTTCAGCTCCGTGACATGAAGTCCCACACACATACTCACACACACACATACACACACACGCTCATACATGCACACTCACTCACTTACTCTCATTGTCTCACTCGGGTAACATTCAAAAAGTGATCACAGGTAGCACTTTATTTTTATGCTGTATTTGTTTTCACATAAATTAAAAAGTAGAATATAGGTACAATAATACTGAGGGTTTAAAGTGGCATTGTTTAAAGTGACATTGTGAGAGTCCCGTAGTTGTGGTGAGTGTATGCTGGTGTGTGCAGAATGTCAGCAGTTCAGAAGTACAATAACTGTGTGGATATTGTAAACATTTCTTGCTGGAATAATGGAGAAGTGCGCAAAGAAAAGGAACTTTTCAGAGATGGAGATTGAAGTGTTTGTTACAAGTAGAAGCTGGGAATTAAACCCCTTCCTATTCACGTAATTATATTCGTTCTGTAACACCATAACATTAGGAAATTCAGTGATGGCATGAAATCCCCGCTTCAGTTCCACTTGTGCTGGACTTGTGTAAGGAAACTGAATATAGTTTGGGACCAGGGAGATTATTGCACCCAACACTGCTGGCAGAATCTTTCCCCAAACTCATGCTGGAACATGCCGGTAGCCAGAAAACCAAGGGTGGACAGTAGGCTACCTGGACATGAACAGGTATGGCTTTTGTGCGTTTTGTTTCGCGCTGTAGCATAGGTCCCAAATCATGACACAAATTGAGCAATATTTGTCTCAGAAAGCGTTACCTACTCATAAGCCATTCTGTACTTTCGGCAAACAAATCAACACGCTCTCTGAATACTCGCTCCCTGCGGCGCACACCGTTTGCTAAATCTTCAAGCAGTGCAAGATGAGCCATGTTAACTTTTGGAACACATGTCCCATGTATGCTTTAATATGTGCATCACTTATGCTATTTTCATTAATTAATACATTTAGTAATTATGAATCAAATAATATTCAAAATAGATGGTCACATGGTTGCGATGTTCAAACATGCAGTTTCGCAATTCTACCACTGAGTGTTGTGCGTACGCATGGTCAGAGGTGTACGTATATTTATGCACATTTCTAAGCACAAGAACAAGTTCATAAATTCCTCGCGGAAACGATCGTACGCACGCTTTACGCACAGATCTGTACTTACGCACGCTTGATAAATGAGGCCTCGGGGCTTTACGGCCAGGACAGTTTCTTCTCTCAGGCCATCAGACTCCTAAGTCAGAACTGAATCATGAACTGTTCCCATACACATTTCAGAACTGAACTTCTTCCTTCTCTTTGTTGTTTCATATTTTTGTTCTTTGTGTTGCACCAAGATCATGGAGGAACGCTGTTTTGTTTCAGTGTTTACCGTGTATATGGTTGAAATGACAAACACCTATTTGACATTTCATTTTTCAGTTACACAGTTTAGGGATAGCCTTAGTAGATTTCACCAGCATGTCACAGTTTACTATATGATCGTGCAAGAGCCACTGTAGCAAGATTGTTTAAAATGAACTGGTCAGAGTGCCTATGCTGAACCTTGTCCCTGTTACGGCAATGTAGCAAAAGCTTACAAAGCGTCGCTATCCTCCCATATTGGATGGTCGGACCATTTAACTTTGTTTGTCACTGCAGCATACGAACCCCTCATCGTCATGGCCAACCCCACAGTGCAGATGTTCAGAGTCTTGCCAGAGGGACCCAAGGCTGCTTCGACAACACAAACTGTGACTTGTTTATGAAAGAAGCCACTCAGGACAACAGCATGGACTTAAAACACCTATGGCTTCCCTGTTTAAACCCACATCAACTTTGGACAGACAATATGACCACATTGTAGGGATGTACCGATACGTACAGTGGATAGCTGTCCGATAATGGCTTAAATATCTGGATCAGATATCGGTAACATTAGTTCGACCTATGGGACCAATCTAGATGGATAGATAGATTGATAGATTTCTCCATGCAGAAATTGATGTATGCAGTAGTGCAATCAGTCACCTGTGTTCTCACTGTACATTACATCCCAGTCTGTCATTTTGTTTGTAATTTCGCCACGGCAGAGTGAATAACGTCACTTGCTACTTCCCCGTCGGCACGTGGGGGGATGTAAATATAACACTAGCTTCCTGTTTAAATACCTGAAGGGTGAGTCATTTCTGAAGCCGATTGACCTCACTTGATCTGGTGCGTGTGACAGCACCCCCCTTCCAGGACCATCACCAGACAGCCCAGGCTCCAGAGAGAGGCAGGCAGGTGGAGCCGGAAGGTGACAGGGTTATTCCACTTGGTGATCTTGTAGGTGCCAATGAAGCGGGGTGAGAGCTTCTTGGAGTCAGTGTGGAGTCGGATGTGGCAAGTGGAGAGGTAAACCCTGTCACCAACATGGAACAATCATCCCGGAGGGTGCCGGCGGTGATGTTGTTGAGTATAGCGAGCGTTGGCACG
Source organism: Hydrocynus forskahlii (assembly GCA_037974365.1). NCBI lineage: Eukaryota > Metazoa > Chordata > Actinopteri > Characiformes > Alestidae > Hydrocynus > Hydrocynus forskahlii. Next base: position 11,491 of record JBBPCX010124205.1, read on the forward strand.
TAGGATGGACTCTCGGGCTCGCCTCCAGATCCACCGACACCTGCGGACCAACTGTTGGGCAGATGGTACATCAACCTCCGGCTCCTGATGTTCAAACATCGGAGGCGGGAAGCCATTGCATACCTCGAAAGGGCTGAGTGCGGTGGCAGAGGAGGTGAGGAGGTTGTGGAAAAGTTCTGCCTAGATGAGGTAGCGTGCCCAGGAGCGCTGTTGGTCGGCCACAAAACATCTGAGGAAGCGCTCCAACTGTTGCTTGGCCCACTCCATCTGACCATTGGTCTGGGTATGGTACCGAGACGACAAACTGGTGGTGGTATTGATCAGACGGTGGAAGGCCTGCCAGAACTTGGCCGTGAACTGGGGCCCTCTGTCCAAGACGATCAGACTACATGCTTGAGAACCAGTTCAGCAGTGATCTTAGCTGTGGGGAGTCTGGCCAGAGCCACCAGGTGCACAGCCTTGGAGAATCTATCGACGATGGTGAGAATGGGATCCTTGCCTTGAGAGCTGGGGAGTCCGGTCACGAAATCCAGGGCAATTAGAGACCATGGCCGATGAGGAACAGGGAGAGGCTGAAGAGTGCCAGCAGTGGCAGTATTCTTGGACACTGGGCGGTATGAGAGGTGGAAATTAAACTGTTCAAAGAACAAGGCCCACTGCGCCTGCGTGGGGTTGAGCTGTTTGGCAAGCTGGATGGAAATGAGGTTTTGGTCATAAGTCCAGACCATGAACGGATCTCTGCCGCCCTGGAGCCAGTGACGCCATTCCTCTAGAGCCCACTTGATGGCCAACAACTCGCGGTCCCCTACACTGTATTAAATTTTCTAGAGAAGAAACTACAGGGGTGTAGTTTCTGATCAGGACCTCGCTGTGAGAGGATGGCTCCTACGCCCACATCAGAGGCGTCCACCTCAACAGCAAACGGCTTGGTGATGTCTGGATGAAGGAGGATGGGTGAACTGGTCGCAGAGGGTCCCCCGTCTTTCTTCTTAACAAAGAAGAACTCCGCGGCTGGAGGGGAACTGGAGGGTCTGATGGTACCCTGACAAAGACCCTCCGCGATGTACTTGTCCATGGCCTTCTGTTCCCCTGCTGTGAGGGAATACAGACGGCCACAGGGAGGTACTGCGCCAGGCTGGAGGACTATGGCCAGGTCGTAGGGCCGGTGAGGAGGGAGTTTGATGGCTTTATGTTTGCTAAATACCCCAGCCAGGCCACGATACGGGATGGGAATGGACTCCAGGTCGACATCGAGGGCCTCGGACTCCCCTGAGCACGTCTAGACCTGTGCCTGGAGACAAAACTCCTGACAGGTCTGTCCCCACTGGAGAATCTTATGCCGGGTCCAGGGAATGAGGGGGTCATGTTTGACCAGCCACTGGTGTCCCAAGATGATAAGAGGTGAGGAGAAGTGAGTGATCAGGAACTGGATGGATTCAGTATGATCTTGGTGAGAGAGGGTGATGGGTAGTGTGCGATGGCTTATGGGACTGGTAGCTAGGGGACGACCGTCAATGGCAGTGATTTTTAAAGGCCAAGATAACACCTCGGACTTAATCCCCAACTGAGCAGCATAAAGTTGCCAGCCACCCCCGAGTCAGCAAAGGCAGTGGCCATGATCTGTTGGTGGCTCAGTTGGAGACTTACCTGAATGGTGAGTCGGGAAATGGTGGGAAGGTATGATGTGGCTACCAGCGGACCAGGTGAGTTCCTCCACCTATTCACCTGGTCTGGCCGTTTCCCGGACAAAGATGGCAGTTGGCGCGATGGTGTTCGGGGGAGGCGCAATAGGTGCACAGGCCTTCGCGATAGCGCCATGCTCTCTCTTCTACCGTCAGGAGGGTGCGCCCTACCTGCATGGGTTCCCTGGCTCTGGAGTGGGCCTCTGAGGCAGAAGATGGTGGTACAGTGCGGATGGTTGCAGAGGCTGATGAACTTTGTTCGAAGATCTGGGTCCGGGGTGCAGGTTTGGGGAGAGAGCTGAGCCGCAGGTCGACACGAAGGCTGAGTTCAACCATCCCTTCGAAGGTCATGGGCAGCTCACAACCCGCCAGCTCACTCTTCATCCGCGCTGACAGACCCTCATAGTAGGCGGTGCGAAGAGCCACGTCGCTCCAGGAGGTCTGGACGGCGAGGGTCCTAAATTCAGCCATATATTTACTCACGAGGTAATCTCCTTGCCGGAGATGATACAGAGTCCACCACCACTTCGCTCTCAGGGTGTTGGAAAGCGGCCTTGAGCTGGTTGGTGAAGGAGGAGTAGGAGAAGGCGGTTGCTCCTCCTATTCTCAAGACCACTGTAGCCCACTCAGCTGCCTGCCCAGTGAGAAGGGACGTGAGAAGTGCGATGCGGCTCCAGTCTGAGGGGTAGCACTGTGGCTGAAACTCAAAGATCAGAGAGAGGTTAGTGAGGAAAACATCGCACTTCCCATCTGTCCCATTCCACTTTTCTGGTAAAGCCATTTTAATATAAGTGGCTGCTGAAGCCGAAGATGAGGATTGTTGGTCCGCCGGCTGGGAGGTTTGGTCAGCAGGACGATCTTGCATGACCTGTCGCAGAGTAGCGACCTCCGCACAGAGATTCACTACCTCCTGCTTAAGGTTCACGATCTCGACCGCCTGCTGATTTAGCACCTCCCAAACGCGAGCGAGATCCGCTGGGCTCACTTGTGACACAGACATTCTGTCACGGGGATAAACACGAATGACTGAAATTTGCCCAGTTGTGGCGTGACAGAAGAGCCCAGTCGTGGATACAGATGAAAGAGCCAGTTAATCATGCAGTTATTCTGAGAGCGCTCCACACAAGGAGTATAGATTCCCACCAAAGGAACCAGCACTCTCAAACGCACACAGAAATGTAAGAAAGAGCTCTTACGAGCCAGAGTACTCACGGTACCGAGAGGAGTTGAGGGTTGACTCTGATCGGGCATGGGAGTCTAATGTCTGTGTGCAGAGGAACACTAGCTTCCTGTTTAAATACCTTAAGGGTGAGTCATTTCCGAAGCCAGTTGACCTCATGTGATCTGGTGCATGTGACAAACACAGGCCATGTTCTGTAGCTAAAGTCATATTAAATAAGTACATGTAGGGAATATGGTTTCATACATTCAGGTTTCATGACATGCTGAATAACTAAATAGAGTGTGGGTACAACAACCTAAACAATACTTATTGGTTCCCAGTTCTCATCTCAAGTCACAAATCCACACCAGGGGCCTCATGTATAACGCCGTGCATAGAATTCATACTAAAACAGCGTACGGACAAAACTAGATATGTGCGTACGCCACAAAAATCCAGATGCACAAAACTGTGCGTAAGTTCTACGCGCTTTCTCTTTATAAATCCCAATCAATGTGAAATTGTACGCACGTGGCCCAACCCACAGTCACGCCACGACTCCCAGAATTATACATATTTGAATATGCAAATCAATTGAAAAACCTGCTTTGTTTAGGGTTTTGTTAGAAAAAAAAACAATGGCCAGGGCATACGTCTTGCTTACTGAAGTTGAGGCATGAAAAAATCTGTTTGGTGGATCAAGTAGTGGCATCAACAGCAAAAGAAAATTGTTGGAATGGCACAGCGTGGTGGAGGGACTATATTCTGTGTCAGACAAGGGTACAAGAAGTGACCTCCATGCTGTGGACGAAACTCCTGGCAGCGATGGCGCTGCTGTACTGAGCACATCTTCAGGCACTGGCTGCGCACACTCCCGTGCCTCAGAAATCGAGGGGCAACCATCCGGCCGTGTGCTGAGGAAAGCTATGCTGCAGTCACAAAAGGCTTCAGCCCCCCCCACTCCCAACCCCCGGGGCAAAGGGGTAGAAAATGGATGGATGGATGGTTTCACACTCATGCCTTAAATCCACCTATAAGGTAAAGTTAAGGGATCGGTTCACAAATTAATTCAAATTACGGGGTTTGGTGTATTTTCACGGGTAAATCAAGGTAGGGTTAAGCACATTTTAAGTACTCTGTGTTTCGTAGTGCCACCAGTATTGTCCAGGAATCGCTAACGGCCCTTAAGCTGCCTTATAGTACACTCTACCACCGCCCATGCCAGAGAATGGATGTCATTATAACCTCACACCTGTTCACTCTGTGGATTTGCGAGAGGGGTGAGAAGCCACGTCTTCAGTGGGTACCCACTGTCTCCTATGGAATTGTCAAATGACTGCACCGTACACTTGGCCCAAAGTTATAAAACTTCTTACCAAGAAGCCAGCCATCACACACCACACCATTTTCAAGTTTGTTTCCAACACTATCATTTCTGAGAATAAACAAATCATGGGTTGAGCCAAGCCATCTTACCACATCATCAGGATGTGCAGGTGCAACAGAGAAAGATATGAATATGGATATGAATAGTCCCAGTTCCAGATATTGCAGATGTATTACAGAGTCCGGATCTGCACCTGGTTCAGGGCCCGAATGGCCTCCTCATTCTCTCTGTATTGGCTTTAAGGGAGCGGACGTGCTTCCCTGACCTCAACAGAGAAAAGAGTCCATTGTCAGGATGACAGAGATCTTTCATGATCTTCCTGGCTTTAGTTTGGCACCGCTTGGTGTAGATGGACTGTAAGTCAGGAAGCTCAGAGCGAATGATGCGTTTGGCCGAGCACACCACTGCTTGAAGATCTTGTCTGTCCTGCTTGGTGCTGTTCCCAAACCAGGTGCAGATGTTTCCCATCAGGATGCTCTCGATGGTGCAGGTGTAAAAGTTCTTAAACACCCTCTGAGGCAGGTGAAAGTCTCTGAGACGTCTCAGGAAGAAAAGGCGCTGATAGGACTTCTTCACCAGAGTGTTGGTGTGGCAGGTCCATGACAGGTTCTGAGTGATGTGAACAACCAGACACTGGAAACTCTCCACTCTCTCCGCCGATGTGGAGGAGCTAGTAGTTCCTCGCCTGCCTCGTGCTCAAGTCCACGATCAGCTCCTTAGTCTTGCTGACATTTAGGAGGAGATTGTTCTCCTGGCAACTAGTTCTCCAGGTTCCTAATTTCCTCCAAGTAAGCCTTCTCTGTGTTGTCAGAGATCAGGCCCACCACAACTGTGTCGTTCGCAAACCTCATGATGGAGGTGGAATCTGAAGTGGCTACACAGTCATACGTGTACAGCGAGTACAGCAGGGGGCTTAAAACACAGCCCTGTGGAACCCCAGTGCTCAGAGAAATAGAGTGAGAGACATGTTTTCCCACCCTCACTGACTGTGGTCTCTCTGTTAGAAAGTTGGTGACCCACTTGCAAAGTGATGAACTAAGTCCCAGATCCTTCAATTTAAAGAAGAGCTTTGAGGGGATTATGGCATTAAATGCTGAACTGTAGCCCACAAACAGCATTCTAACATAATTCCCCCTGCCCGAGTCCAGGTGACATAGGGTTTTGTGCAGCAGATGTGAGCTGGCATCGTCAGTGGAACGATTAGTCCGGTATGCACACTGTAGTGGATCCATGGTGGCAGGAAGTGAAGATGTGATGAAGTCTCTTACCAGTCCCTCAAAACACTTCATCACAACTGAGGTCAGTGCTACTGGGCGGTAATCATTCAGGCAAGCAGGCTGTTGTTTCTTGGGTACAAGTACAATGATGGACTGTTTGAAGCATGTGGGGACTACTGCTTGAGACAGGGACAGGTTGAAGATCTCAGTGAACACTGGTGCTAGCTGGTCAGCGCAGGTTCTCAGGACCCAACCTGAGCTGGCATCTGGGCCTGCTGCTTTCCTGGTGTTCACTCTCCTGAAGGCGTTCCTCTCAGCATGCTCTGTAATGCATTTCCCTCACCAGCGCTCTCTGTTTGTGCATAATGAATTCCACTGCTGTTTAGAGTGGCATTGTTGGCTGCAGCATTTAACCCATTCACCAAGTGAAGCAGGGGGCAGTCAGGAACACAGCACCTGGCGAGCAGTGTGTGGGGGATGGTACCTTGCTCAAGGGTACCTGTGTTAATCAATTCATTTTTATTAATCTTACCACCAGACCAGTATTAGGTGATGACCTGGCCACCTGCCACAAATATTCCAATTTCATATTCAATTTCAATTCAATTATTTTTCTATTTATATAGCAAAAATCAGGTTCTGAACCCCTAGTGAGCAAGACAAGGAACAGAGAGGTGAGGGAAAATTCCCGAAAGCTGAAGGAATAAACCTCGGGAGGAACTGAGACTCAAAAGGGGAACCCAGATTATGTCACGTCTGTGGTTTAGGGGGTGACCAGTAAAGGTCACCCTTGTCTTCATTTTGTGTGGTGTTGGGTTTGGCTTGTGTGCTTTTGTTTGTAATTAAAACCAGCTGTGTTAGATTTGAGTTCTTTGATCTCATTGGGTGTTGGGTTGCTGGTTATTTGTTCACATTGGTTTCCCTGTTCAAGTATTCGGGTTGAGCCACCGAGCTCTTTTTGTTTTCGTATTGTATGAATAAAGTTTAGATTGAAAGATGGAGATCTGTGCCCGCGCCTGTCTTCATTGGGGAAAGAAAGGGAGACCTGACAGAATAACCAGTCTAAAGAACAGAGGCGCTGCGGGCGAGGAATGGGGGAGTGCAGAACTCTCCTGGGAGGAGGAAGAGCTGATCCTGAGGGAGCTCTCTGCACTCTCCCAGGAGCTAATCGCTCGGGACATGGCTGCTGGCTACAACACCTGGTGGCCGGCACCTCCGCCAGCGAGGAGGAAGCAGGTAAGGAGGCCTGACCCCGACCAGTGTGAAGGTCGGGGCTGCTCTTTTGGACCTCCCGCTGGCAGCTAGCCAGGGTCCTCACCCTGTGAGGAGGAAGCGGGCACGGAAGCCCGCATTGAGCCCCTTGACTAGTGAGTCTGAGACGGGGACTCTTTCGGTCCTCCTACAGGAGCCGAGGAGCCTTGAGCTTGAGGTTGCCGCTGCCAATGCCTTGCAGCATTACCCAGCAGCTCAGCTCCCGAGTTGAGGAGTGCTCCACCCAAGCCACACAGCGCCGCTGCGCAAAACAATGTGCTCAAGACCCGTGCCGGCACCTCGCAGAAGGCTCCTAAGCAGCGAGGCTGCGTTTCCGAGCAGCGAGGCTGCGTTTCCAAGCAGCGAGGAAGCCGCGTTCCCGAGCAGCGTGGAGGCTGCGATCCCGAGCACCAAGGAGACTGCGTTCCCGAGCAGCGAGACGGCGCTCACGCGCCCAAAACCTGTACCAGCACCGAGAAAATTGCTGCAGCCTCCTACACCTACCCCCTGGCTTAGCCCACCCGCACCAGGTAGCTTAGGGAGGGTTGGTGTAGGGGAAAGGGTGGCTGCTACTGCAGGGCCAGCCCAAGGGCAGATAGACCTTTTAGGCCCCTTAGGGGAGTCAGGGCGTTCTTTACAAGAACCTATGCAGCCCACGGTAGCCGCAGAGCCGGTTTCGATAGCTTCAGCCCCAGGGCCTGTAGCATTAGCTTTAGCCCCAGAGTTTGTAGCATTAGCCCTAGCCCAAGAGTTGGTAGCATTAGCCTTAGTCCAGGAGCTGGTAGCAATAGCCTTAGCCGCAGGAGCAGGGCTCTTAAAAACAGCATTAGTAGCGGAGGAAGGGCTTTTAGGGTGCAAAGCAGAGCAGGTACCTCCGGCTAAGGCAGGGGCCTCCTCCTAAATTTTTTTTGGGGGGTAGTAGGCTCAGGAAATTCCTCGGTGGAGCCAGTGGTGAGGGCTCCACCCGAGACAACGAGGGTTCTTTCCGGGAGCTCCAGTGAGGCCCAGAGAGAGGGTCCCATCCCCATGGACAGCGAGGGGCCCCAGGAGGGCTCCAGTGGGGGCCGTGGTGAGGGCTCCATCCCCGAGGACAGCAAGGGGCCTCAGGAGGGTCTCACGCCTGGGGTCAGCAAAGGGCTCCCCGAGGAGGGGCTGTCCGGAGGGGGCGAGGTCGGGAGGAGCTTCCAATAGGGGGCCCTGTCCCGAAGGACAGTGATGGGCTCCCAGAGGAGGGGCTGCCCGGAGGGGGCTTGGCCCCGGAGGACAGAGACTGGGAGGGGCATCCAGCAGGAGGCTACGTTCCACAGGACAGGGAGGGGCTCCCAGGGAGGGGAGCCACTCCAGAGGACACTGGGGAGCTCTCGATAGGGGGCTCCACACTAGGGGACACTGAGGGGCTACCGGGAGGCAGCCCCTTAAG
>JBBPCX010124216.1:0-19606 GCA_037974365.1 Hydrocynus forskahlii
ACCCCCTGTACAGTAAACATGATAAACAGGATAGTAAGTAGTATCTGCTGCCCCGTCTTGAGCTGCTTTGGGAACCATTGTGAGAGTTTTATGATGTTTCCTCAGGAACAGAACAAGATTCTCAGTCTGGGTATCACTGGACCAGAGGGACATGTACTGAGCAGGCCAGAGGAGGTAGGCACCCATCCATCCACATAACCATGAGGTTACGCTGGGTCAATTTGAGTGTGTTTGTTTGATTGTGACTCCTACTCTGCAGCTTGAGTCTGAGGCCGTGTTCCGAGCTGTTACCCTTGGCAATAGCACTAACTGTCCAGTGTACATCACCAAGGTGATGAGTAAAGGAGCTGCTGACATTGTGGCTGCGGCGAGAAAGAAAGGTACCTCCTTACACACCCCATCACGCATCACACTAATGTAGTCATCACACCCCCATCACCCACCACACTAATGTAGTCATCACACCCCATCACCCACCACACTAATGTAGTCATCACACATCACACTAATGTAGTCATCACATAGTGCTGTTGTGTATACGTGTGTTTCTGCTACTACATCAGTCTCATTATTGTTCCTCTGATTTGTCTCTACAGGTTCGGTGGTGTTTGGTGAACCAATCACTGCCAGCATCGCCACAGATGGCTCGCACTACTGGAGCAAAAACTGGGCCAAAGCCGCTGCATTTGTGACATCACCTCCCCTGAGCCCTGACCCGACGACCCCAGACCACCTGACCTCCATGCTAGCCTGGTAGCCCACTGTCCTTCAGTCTGTGTAGTGTACTGTGTGGGAGGTCTGAACAGACCTCTGAACTATGCAGTATTGTAAGTGAGAGGTCTGAACTGACCTCTGAATTGTGCAGTGTAGTGTGTGGGAGGTCTGAACTGACCTCTGAATTGTGCAATGTAGTGTGCAGGAGGTCTGAGCTGACCAGTGAATTGTAAGGTGAGGTGTGCAGGAGGTCTGAGCTGACTGAATGACTGTACAGTAGAGTTTTATGAGTACATTAGCTAATAATGACTACTTATTTTTTAAATAATATTCTGAGCTGTTGTGTTAAGTAGCAGGAGCCTGAGAATGCACAGTACTCCTTAATTCACTGATATAGGTGTTTGTTTTATATTGATGGACCGTATATTGATAGTGTGTGTGTGTGTGTGTGTGTGTGTGTTGTGCAGTGGGGAGCTGCAGGTGCTTGGCAGTGCACACTGTGTGTACTCTATTTCTCAGAAGGCTATTGGAAAAGATGACTTCAGTCTCATTCCTGAGGGGACAAACGGCATTGAGGAAAGAATGTCCTTCATCTGGGACAAAGGAGTGGTGAGATACACCAGCCTAACCCCTGACCTATAGACCCTAACCACGACCCCTAACTTGAACCACTAATGCCCAAGCCCATGGGTTACACCATGTTGTTACAGGGTTATTACAGTGTTATTAGTGTAAATACTGCAATGCATGGTGGAGGACTGTGTGTTTGTCCTGCAGGCGTCTGGGAGGATGGATGAGAATCAATTTGTTGCTGTGACAAGCACCAATGCCGCCAAGCTCTTTAACCTTTACCCCCGCAAGGGCCGGGTTGCCGTTGGCTCAGACGCTGACCTCGTCATCTGGGACCCTGACAAAATCCGAACCATCACGGCCAAATCTCAGTATTCGGTCAGACACACACACACACACACGCACGCACAAAGGCATCTTTACTTAAATATTAATTTTGGTGCTGCTTTTAAAATGTTGTAACTTTAACCTTTCCTCCTTCGTCCCCTAAGATGGGGGAGTACAATATCTTTGAGGGGCAGGAGATTCGGGGTGGGCCGCAGGTGGTGCTGAGTCGGGGTTGTGTTGTTTTTGAAAACGAGACCCTCAGTACTCAGTCTGGATCTGGATGCTTCATTCCACGGAAACCCTTCTCTGACTATGCCTACCAGCGCATTCGCATGAGGAACAAGGTACCCCCACCTCATATACCCACTGTAGACCCACTTAGTCTACAGCAGTTTAGCCCCACCCACTCAGCCTACAGCAGTTTTTTAAATGATGGAAAATTCAGGGCAGCCCCTCAGAACAAACCTCATTTACATACATAACAGGTTTAAATGTATCACTTTGTTTGGAGGAAACGTGTGTGAGCATATGGGGGTGTGTGTATGCGCAGGTCTCCGCTCCGCAAGGAGTTCCCCGTGGGGTGTATGATGGGCCTGTCTGTGACGTTCCTCCTACTCCCAAATATTTAACACCTGCACCTTCAGCTAAAACCTCTCCTGCCAAGAACCAGCCTCCTACAGTCAGAAACCTGCACCTGTCCAACTTCAGCCTGTCAGGTGTGCAGCACTGAACACTTCTCACACACTTCTGCAGGACTCCTCTGTCCTGTACAGAGATAAACTACTGCTGCAATGAATGAAGCTCCTGAAGCTCTGCCTGGCTTCTCTTTAGCTTTAGCTTTTTTCTGCTCCACCTTAAATGGTGCAGCCATTCCACAATTTGGCCTCAGGTTTGAGGAGATGCACCCCACCATCACTGCCCCCCCACATCAATTCCTACACCTTACCACTCCTGCAAATCACCCAACCTGCACCCCCAACTTTTGCACTTCACCACCACTGCACACCCTACTAATGTGGGAGTTTTGGGTAATCACTGATCTGTGGTTTTCTAAGAGCCTGGTCTCTAGTTCTTCAGACACCAGTATGTAACAACTGGATTTAAAGTGGAATGAAAATCTGAATATGAGAATGTATAAGAATAAAAATAAGAAGCCAAATTATTGTTATAAATTATAGAGTCCACTCATCTGATATTCACTCTGTTCTCTTTGCATCCCCACAGGACCAGAATACCCACAAGGTAACACACCCACACACTCTCTCTGCTGTTTAAGACAACCCTGCAGAATGAAGGGTTGGAAGTAAATAGAACTCAGAGTAAAATAAACATAAAAGTAAAATAAAACATAAAATGCGAACAAGAGAATTATTTTATACCAGAAAAACAGAACCAGTGTTAATTGATTCTGCCTGATTCAGTGCAGCTGTAAGAACAGACGAGAGACGCCCCACACAGAACTGGTGGAGATCTCACACGTTCTGCTGGATGTGCTAAAGTTAGGCGTTGATTTACCTCCTCCTTCTTAAAGCAAGTGTGGATTTGCACTGGGAACTAATAGCCATACCTCTGAGAGATCTCTTTTAACATTTCACTGGGACTTTAAACCATGTAGGAAGTAGAGGTCAATGCAGTGTATTGTGATTTTGTTTAGTATCAGTATTTGTTTTTATTTAAAAAGTATCAATATTTATTTATTTAATGTATCACTACATGTATTTAATAGATTTTTATATGGATTTATTAGACTTTGATAACCAAGTCTATAACTATGGAGCTGGACCTTGTTCTTCTCTTGTGAAAATGGGAAATGGTTGGGGATGTGATCAGTTAGTGTGCGGGATGAGTTAATGAACTGGGCTATGCACAGTGTGTGATAAACTGCAGTCTTAGTAAACTGAGTATTAAATTCGGGTGCATTATAAGTGCATATTGCTGTGCAGTAAGGCGCATGTCCTCATACATACACCTGGCCCACTGTGGACCTGTGGGTGAAGCTTCTGAGAGAGACATTAGGAGATGTGTTCCACAATGCTTTACATTGTAACAAATTGTAACAAGCTGTCACTTCCACACACATTTACACACAACTGTTGTGCTTTTGCTGTGATGTTTCCTCTTTAAAACAGCTTCTCAGGTGGATGAGAACGGTCCCCGCCGTGCCTGCCACCGTATTGTGGCGCCTCCCGGAGGACGCTCCAGCATCACCAGCCTGGGCTGACAGTGAAGCTCTCTCTCACTCACAACCAAACAAATGGTGCTTATGGCCTCTGCCCAGGGATACCTGCAGCAGAAGTGTTAGAGTGTGTGTGAGGGTGTGTGTATGTATGTGCATGTGGATTGTGGGTTACCTGCATGTCAAGTCTGATGCTGCTGTAAAGTGCTTAGTGTGTTTTTCTCTGATGCAACCCTGAACATCAAGAACAGTCCAGAAACATCAGACCTTCACTTAGCTCTTCTGACCCCAGCTATGGTCAATCAGTCAAGAAGTTTTGGGGATGTGATTATGGTAAAAGATCTGGGTGACTACTGACTTCAGCTCCAGTTCTGAACTCAACATGTCTCAACTGATCAACATCTGGGGGCGGTGGAACATCTTTGGAGGTCTGATGTTTCCCAGTCTCATCTGTGTCGGATGCTGTTTCAGTACTGTATTGTTCATCACCACTGACTGACACTGGCTGACACCTCTTCCCTCTAAATGAGCCTTGGGTTGTCTGTAAAAGAAGCCACTTGGCCAAATACACAGAATTTACAGTCTTAAGGTGAGTCTCACAGTCCAGGTGATACGGATTGGTCCAGGTTTCAGGTTCTGATGTGAGGAAGATGAAAGTAGACAGGGTTCCAGGTAAACGTGTTTGCAGTGGTGATGGACAGTGCGTTACATATCCAGTAGACCTGACCTTAGGGTGATAGGGGGTGGGGTGATGTGATGGTGAGGAGACAACCTGCTGTGTGTTATGCTGTTTCTGTCATGAATTTATTCTCCGTTGATTCTCTCAGTGCTGTGATGTAGCTCAGAAACCTTCAGTGTTTAATAAACAAACAGAACAAAGCTTTCAGCACAAACCTTCATTAAACACACACACGCACACAAAGCCATGCAGGACTCAGGACTGCAGCATCTCTCTCCTTCTGGGCATGCTGCATTCACATCCCTCTGTGTTTGTCAGACTTGAGAGAGAAAGAGAGAAGAGAAAGAGAGTACGTGTGTGTGTGAGAGAGAGAGGGAGAGAGAGAGAGAGAGAGAGAGAAAAAGAGTGAGTGACACAGACCTCTAAAACCTACAACAGACTACACCTCCCACACCTGCTCCTGAAGAAGCTCCAGATATCAAAGAATGTGTAAATGAAATAAAAACTAATGCCTAATCTCAGTCTCTGAATGCATGGATTACCCCATAATTAACTGTTTAAAACAGTGGTTCATTGTAGGTTTGGTTTGAAACTCTGTTCTGGAGAGACTCAAGTTTAACCAGAACTCTGCATGTAAAAGCACCCTCACGGAAAGTTATTCCATGAAATGGTTATGGTTGAACCCACTCTAGATTATGTGAGAATTAATTACAATTACAATAATTTGGCAGACGCTTTTATCCAAAGCAACTAACAATATGAGGACACATTTAAGTTTAAAGAGGTCAGATGAAGGTGAAGGTCAGTCAAGGCTACAGAAGCTGTGTGATGTATGGTAGAGTAAGCTGGTCACCTGTAGGTGCGGTATTGAGAACAGATTGCACCCTCTCGGGGTAGGCTGTCCATCTCTGCACCTGCAAACAAACACAAACCCCAGAGTTTCATTTAAAAGTTAGAATAAGAGGAGGGCAAATAAGAAACCAACATCAGTTTCACCAAACTGTGTGTGTGCATGAGAGAGAGAGAGAGAGAGACTAACCTGCATGGCTGTTCATCTTTGTGTCCATAAGAGGAACTCTTGCCAGTGCTGCCAGACGAAACAAGAATCTGTCCTCTTCCATCTGTACAGATTAACACAAACACACACGCCAAGTCATTTATCCATTCTCTGGGCCTTTTATCTTCCCTGGGATGTGTGTGTGGTGCTCACAAGCCGCAGTCGATTGTTTTCAAATTTTAGAGCCTCAAGTGGCAGGGGAATATCAGAATTTGTATCTCTATGTAGTTGTGTTTTGCTTTATAAACATAAGCCTTATTCATTTCTTAAAGAAAGGGACCAAACACAGAGGCAGACATCTGGTTCCATTCAACACCACTTTAAACAATTCTGATTTAGAAAGTTTCTCTAGATTTTAGCATTTCACACCAGATTCACTCTGAACCTCGCTGTGTTGCCGGCACTTGGCAAATGGGTTAAATACAGAGAAAGAATTTCACATTGTTTACACTGTGTGCTGTGGTGTGATCATGCTGGACTATAAGGATTTATTAGTTAATAAGAATTATTATTAATTACTAATAAATTCGGGTGGAATTCATTTTTAACATTGTTTATGATTCCTTTCAGCCGAGAGAAATATTAAACTATTATATAAATATATAAAAATTATGTAAATATATATAATAAAATATATATTTTAGAGTGTATTGTAAAAAAACCCCACAAAAACAATAAAACGGAGCTACGTTCCATACGGAACGGACCAATTGAAACAATCCCGGATAAAAAACTCGCGATCTGATTGCCTATCAGAGCTGTTCGTCAAGCCTCCCGTCTCCAAGGAGGACGAACTCAAAACAACGTCCCTCAGACGGCGGGCTCCAAATCGCCTGAGGTAAAGAAAATTACATCTGAATATGGGGGTTAATCTTCTTCAACGCAAAGGGTAGTTGCTTTAAAACGTGTCTGTTTGTGAAGAAGTTGCTTAAAAGTTGTGCGTTATAGTAGTTTTGTTTAGCTATGTAGCGACGAGGCTGAAGTTAGCTTCTTAGTCGAATTCTTAATTCCACCTTAAAATGGTGCAGCACTTTAAGGTGGACTGAAGAATTCCACCAAGAAGCTAACTTAAGTCGTGAATTTTCCCTAGCACTACTCAGTCTTTCATTTGCCATTTTCACTTATGATAGTATAAAATAGTATAAACGTTACTTATTTTAACATTATTCTCAACCAACTATGACTTATGTTAGTGATGGCAAGGCTGATTTCTCCCCCCTGACCGAGACTAGAGTTCTGACTGGTTTTCCCCAATGTTCCAGCCCAGAAATGTCCTTCTCGTTGGAGGAGCTGTGCGCCACGGTGAACGTCTCCTATGAGGAGGTGAAAAATATCCACCTTGGCCGTGGCCGAGATGACGAGGCAGTGCAGGACAGCACAGGTATCTGTTAAAAACAGCCATTTCCCCGCGTTTTTCCCTGTTCATATCGGGCAGATTTAAGTTAAATTTGGGTGAATCTTCCCCTTCATAACTCATATAATAGGACTGCATAAACCATATAACGGGGCAGCTGGTGGCTTGGTGGTTATTGAGTCGCCCCTGCAGTCGGAAGGCCATGGGTGTGAATCCCAGGACTGGCAGTGGCACCACTGAGGTACCATTGAGGTACTGTCCCCACACACAACTCCCCAGGCGCTGCATTCCAAGCTGTCTACTGCTTCACTTGGGTGAATGGATCAAACGCTGTGAACAATTTCGTATTATTCACACTGTGTGTTGTGTTCAGTTACGACAAAGGGACACCTTACTTGTTGCATGTTATGGGTAACACATTAGTACTGCGATTTCACTGCTTCATATTACGATTGCAGTGCTTTTCACGGCATTGAAAGTCCTGTATCATCACTTTTCTGGAATTAAAAAGGCTTAATATCTGTAAGAAATGTTTGAAATGGTATGTTCAGTCCCCCCATCCATACAATTCATTTATGGTAAATAAGGTACAAAAACAACTCCTTTTCAAATAGTAGTTTTTGTGATGTCACAAAAAACAACACATTTAAATATATCTCCTCATTCTGGCTAGCCCCACCCATTCGTGCACCAACACCTTTTTTGGATTACTTGAAGTAATGGAGCTGTGACTGATCTGCCTGCCAAACACTGTGATTGGTTAGAGGCTCATTTGCATACTGCAGTCTTGCAGTAGGGAAAATTGGAGTTTCCCCCTCATAACATCCTTTAAATGGCCCATATGATAGACAAACAGTATTTTTCTCACTTTCTAGAATGCCAGTTTAGTGTAAATATAATCACATTGTTGAATGAAGCATCTCAAAAGAAAAAGAAATATACCAAAAACAGCTGTAAATATAGCAAATGTACCAAAAAGGCTGTAACCACTGTATCGCAGCATAAGTATTTGTGGTAATAATGCAAATGTTTTAAGTTTAACAACAATGATTAAATTGAGGTTCTTTGGCAGATAATAATGTTGTTTGTATCTTATTCTTCCGCAGTGATGTTTTTTGGCTGTGGGTATTAAACATAGTATTGTTCTGTTATAGGCATATATATTGAACGTATACAGGCGGAGCATAATGTTCTTGAAGAACAGAGCAGGTCTACAGCAGGAGCAGAAAGAGGTAAGAAAAAATGTACAGTAAAGCACTTATACACTATCCAGTCCTTTAAAGAGGAATTCCAGCAGTTTTCCAAATTGTAACAGAGTGGCTCTGGTGTGAAACTGTTCATTGTAGAGACTCAAATTTTTTCACAGTTGTGCTGAAGGGAACCAAATGTATCCAACACAGATACAGCTGTTTAATTCACTGTTGACCCAGTGAGGCCCCACGTGTTTGAGTGTTTTACATGGAATGTTGTTGGTGGTTAAATAGCAGCAAATCTGAACTAAATCAGTTGCCTTTGGGGACTATTTTGCCTCACAACGCCCTGTATGAATAGGTTTAGTTTTAGGACCAAAAACTTCTCAAAACTGGTACAATAATGTCTGCAGTGTCAGGCAATGCAACCAATACCATAACAATTTCATGGGCTAACTTTCTGTGACTGAGCTTTTAGAGGCAGACTTCTGGTTCCATTCACCACGACTCGTTGAGTTTCTCTACAAGACTGAAGTCCCATAAATATTTCGGGTAAAACGGATCTAACAATGTGCCTTGTTGAGATTTTTGTTCTGGGATTTCTGTTTAAACTGAAACTGAACTGTTGTTTCATTTCATGGTCTGTTTACAGTTTCTGACAGTGAATCAGAAGAGGCTGAGCCTTATCAGCCAAAAGGGAAAAGAGGACCAGAACACTGGAAACGTAACATCCAAAAAAGAAGGCGGATGAAGGGGAAGTCCTACAGCGGAAAACAGAAAGATGTGGGTGAGGTCACCAGAGCGGCACGCGTCATGGGACCAGGTTGTGTGTCAGAGGCATGCAAAAAATCTGCCAAACGTTTTTGCCATACTTTCAGTGAGGAAGACCGTAAGGGTATCTTCCAGCACTTCTGGCAGAAGATGACCTGGGAGGAAAGGAGGGTCTACGTGTCCAGGCTAGTCGATCATTCTCCAGTGGCGAGGAAGAGGTCAGTGAGTCAGGATTCAAGACGGTTATCCACTCTCTCCTACCATCTCAGTTTAGACGGTCAGAGGAGGAGAGTGTGCAAAAAGTTTTTTTTGTCCACTCTGGGGCTAGGAGAGTGGTCAGTTGCACACTGGGTGCAGACCAACGACTCTGAGAACAGCAGCAGCCAGACAGCTGTTGAGAATGAAGCTCTAGCATCTCTCCAGGCCTTTCTTAGGGACTTGCCAAAAGTGCCCTCTCATTATTGCCAGTCCTTGTCCTCCAAGTTATACTTGGAGCCCATGTTCCAGTCCATGTCTGAACTACACAGGCTTTACAAGCGTCACTGTGAGGAAGAGCTCCACACAACACCACTGTCCAGACAGATTCTAATGGATGAGTTCACCCATTTGAATTTGGCCTTATACCACCCAAAGAAAGAGCAGTGTGACCGCAGCAGCTCACACAAAGCAGATCATGAGGAAGAGGAGGGGTGCCAAAACCACTACAGGATAAAAGAGGAGCCATTTGAGGAAAAGGCAGAAGAAAGCACCGCAGACAATGGGAAAATTAGGGTGTCCTGTATGGATCTGCAGGCTCTTCTTCTTTGCCCAAAATTGAATGCACCTCCCTTCTACTGTAAGACTAAGCTGGCTATGCATAACTTCAGTCTCTACAACATGGCCAACCATAGCAACGCCAGTCACATATGGCACGAAGGAGAAGGAGGGCTGTCTGCAAATGAGTTTACCTCTAGTTACTGATTATCATCATGATGACAATGTTTTATTTATTCTGTGTTTCACAGACCTAAGCTCGTTTTGAGTATCTTTGGCCAGAATGTTCATTAGTCCCAGGACATTTGTTCTCTCCTCCTCCTATCCACGTCCTGAGTTCTCCAAAGGACAGCGGACTGTTAGACGCTAAGCGATGGCCTGACAGTGCGCAGTAGGCTTGGTATGTCAAGGTGTCCTTGCTGGTGTTGTCCAGAGTCAGGAGGTAACATCCACCCAGCTCTGAGAGCAGATGCTACACTGTTCATAGAACAGCCAATCCAGGACATGGTGCAGTCAGATGTTGTGGTGAAGGAGGTTCGGGCCACAGTGGTGTTAAGGTTTAGGAGCCAGAGGAGCAGGTCGTCTATACAGAACATAACCACAGTAACCTACAGCAGCCCAGTTGGTGAGAGCTTCTTGTTAAAGGGCCCATGTCCTGCCATGCAGTTTTTGCCATTGGGGTCTCTGACACTATTGTGGTTTTATGAACCAAGAAATTGAGCATTTTCCAGCTTCTCTTTATCCCTTACAGCAGGTATACAGCATTGTGATTTTGGGCTGTCCCAGACATAAGATGCCATGAAATAAAGGAGGGGATATCTTTTCAGTTGTGGCTCCAAAATGGAGGCCCGATGTTGCGCTGTGGCAGTTAGTGATGGTCGTGGGAAAAAATTCTGACAGTGTCAGAAATTTAGGATGACCATCTTACAGTGTGAACACTGCTACGCCATGCATTCACTAACCAACCAATGGGAATGCTCGATTCGCACTAAGCTTCATCCTTTAGCATTACAGTGGTGCAGATGGATGCTGAAGATGTTTATTCTTCTGTACTCATACTAACTCGCACCGTAACCCATGCTGCAGCAGATATTCTCATTGTATGATTCACATCTGATGCAGCACCCAAGATTATTAGATTGTGTTGCTTAGTGTGAGAACACCTGCTCCGTATTATTCATTTATTTTTATATACACGTTTATCATGGCTGAACTACACTACACGCCTCACATCGGCCCTAATAAACAAGGATGGATCTATTTAAACATTACATGCTACGTATGCTATAATGTGTGTATTAATGGGCAGTGTGTGTGTTTATAGTGTTGGTCTGATCAGACTCACTAAGAACAGAGGTCTCATTGGCCTTAAAGAGAGACGACACGTTTCTGTGGAATGTCATTCAAATAAATATGGTGCACAGAGAGACAACAGCAGGTGAAATACCTAGATCATGTCTTCTTCGCTTGCAGAAAACTTGCACCAATGGAGTTTTTCCCACAGGAGGAACCGCCTGCCTCGCTGTCAAACATCCTACAGCAACTAAAGTATCTAATCTCAGTTTATGACTAACTGAAATGCTATTTTAAAAATATATTAACTAAGTATTCTGTTTATCTTAGTTCCTTTGTGCAAATTAAAAGGCAAAGGTTGTTGGCAAAATAAATGATTAAGAAACTAAGCCAGGATCTAATTTTTTTTAATGCCCTAAGAAATCTGCATTTTTTGAGAACTGTACAGCAGTGGAAAGCAGAACTGGATGTCATCAACATTTCATATAAACACTCAAATGAACTCACAGTATGAACATAAGAAAAACCGAGTCACCTTTCTGTACGTCCACTTTTTGGACCACTTCTAGAGGACTGAGTTCAGTTCCTTTAAAGAGGACTATCAGTGAAAACTCCCTTAAAGAAAGTATCAAAACAGTCTCTTGCTTTCATGTACACAGACGTGCGTTAAGGTTGCTGCAGTCTTGCACTAGCATGAGCAACTCTGTGTACTTAGGACTGTGATGCTTCTTCAGATGTTTAATCAAATAGCTAGTGTTAAACGATGAACTTTCCTTTCCACCCCTCGACACCGTAGCAGTACAGATCTTACAGTCTGCCTTACTCCTGTCGTCTTTTATCTTTAAATATTTCCAACTCGCTGACATTGCTTACTCCTCCTATTGAGAAAAATCTCATAGCTCATGGATAGCATATCTGACGCCAAGTTTCCAGCTCGTTGTCTCCCCCTAGATATTGAAGTCAGGCAGGACAACGAGTCACATCCGCCCAGAGTGATCAGTTGATGTAGTGAAATAGGATATTGTTCAGTGGTATCGGTGCATGGTATCGGCAATTCATGTATGAATATGAGTATGAGTATTTTAGCGAAGTATCGGCCCGATACCCGATACTGGTATCGGTGCAACCCTAGTCTAAACTCTAAATATGCCCTCAAATATGCTCCCAAAACACTTTTAATTTCATTTAAAACTCAGCTTAATACATTACCCTTACAAAATGTAAAGATAAACTCGAGACATGCGAGAAACTGTTATGATGTGGGAATGCTGGACTGCATCTGACAGACGTGTCACAGGGCAGCAGCCAATCAGCAGCAAGGAGAAATGAATCATGCTCTCGGATTGACTACTTTCAAATCTCCTGCCTCTGAGTACAGAGGTATTTCACTATTTATATTTTATAGCTTTATATTTATAATTTAGCTGAATTTGCATGATTGTTACAATATGAGTAAATTATATTTTTCTTAATTAATTAGCACTAAATGCACGAAAAATTATATATTGCCAAAAAAAAAATGTAGAGGATATTTGCGTTGTGTTGGAGATATCTGGTTCCATTCAACATCACTGTAAAGTTATCCTAATCTGCAACAACCATTTCACACTAAACCCACTTTGGATGTATGGCACTGAATTATGGGGAAATTTTGGAAAAGGGGTGGAATTCTCCTTTGAATGCCTATAAGACTTTTCAGTGTTTTGCAACACATTCTCCTAAGGCCTCCTAACTGCTTATTAAACCTCATGCTGTATTTGATGCCAACCTGGTGTCACGTCCGTGTCACCTCTGCTACATTTTCAGAGGGATACCTTGCCGGAGTACTGATCCGGGGAATCCCCGTCACGCCCCCGTCTACACGTGTTGGTTTATTTATGTTAGCCGCGGTGCCTGGCAACGCACCTGAAGTCCTAGGACTCCTGCTTAATCACCATTGCTATGCGCCTGCTGATTCAAGCACCTCTGTTAAGTCTGTCTTTCTGTTAAGTCTTGTTTAGTTTAGATTGCCCTTGTGTTGTCATTGGTATTTGTGTTCTCCCCTCCCTCGTGTCTCCTTAGTTAAGTGACAACTGATCCAGAGCTCAGCGTGCTGTCTCCTTCATTTCTTCCCAGTTATGGTCTGTTCTCCCTTGCTGCCCTCGTGTCCAGCAGAAGAAGACTCCTGCTCTCCCCTTGTCCTACAGAAGTGACCAGCTGGGCTGTCTTGTCGGCTGACTGGTAAAACCCATGGGTGCTGCAAACCTTGGACCTACGGTTCCTGTATTCTCCCAGACATAAGAGCCTAAGAGTATTGGGCACTACGCTTAAGGCCGCGACATCCTGGCGATCAACACTGGGAGTGTTCCTAAACCCAAAGCGAGGAGGAAGAGCGTTGGGCTTGGAGCGAAAGACTAAATGTGTCTGAAATTGCGCACTTACGCAAGTGCGCTGGAAGGTAGTGCATAGTGCGCACTGAGCACTTCCTTCTGTGGCGCACACTGCCATGGGTAAGTACTGTCCGAAATGGAACACTAGCGTTTTGCACTTAGCGGAAGTGATGGACTACCATTTGCTCACGATTCTCCAGCCCGCTAAAATATCTGCCTGTTATACCACAGTATACATCAGTAAAATAATTTTATTAACGTTACTTACATTTATACGAAACAGTTGCCTCTGCTCGGGCTTGCATTTCACTGTTGGCCGCCAATATTCAACTCTGAAAACTTGTTGAAGCTCCCTCCCCTTCCGCTACGTGGTCAAAATGGCGTCCATTTAGTGTGCGTAGTGTGCGTCACACTGTGTTTTTGGCCATTATTAGTGCACTATCCCGGTACTTTCAGTGCACAAGTTTTAGCTTGGTTGTCAGTGTGAACTCACTATGCACTAAAATCACGCACTAAAAGTGTGCAAGTGCGCGATTTCAGACACACCACCTTTCTGTTGTATTGGTCTTACTGAGCTGTGCTTTGTGTTCTCATTAAATCCCCTGTGTTTGCATTACTCCTTCTTGTGTGTCCTCCTTCCCCGTGGCAGAAATGACACCAGGTCAATTTTTAACTCTGTTTTACTACAAAATGAAAATTAGGGGTATTGAATTAACTTGTTAATTTCGATCAATTAATCACAGAAAAAATTAACGCTAATGCCGTGGTGACTCTTTAACCCGGTCCGGTTCTGCCCACAGGTGCTCTGTAAAACTCGCTGCTTGGCCCAGTGAATGGAAAGTTTAAGTTTACAAATGGACAGATGGAACGGAGTATTGTTATCTGCAATACATACAATAAGGAATTTTTGTATCATTGGAGTACATCAAGTCTAAAATATCACCTCAACGCAAAACGTTTAGTCCGAGTTAATCTGGCAGTCCAAGCCAAAACAGCCCGATCTGTTCATGACATACACTGTACATAACACCTTCAGACTGCACACAAAATGATAAAACGATCTGATAAGACAGCAGCTGTGTGTGTGTTTACTCACTCTGAGCTCCTCTCTGAAGCTGTGCATTTGTTGCTGCAGATCTGTTGTCTGTCTCTGATTCTCACATATGCCTTCCTTCTCACACTGAGAGAGACAGCGCCTCTTCTGTTGCTCCACTCTACGCACAGAGACAAGTTAATGTGTTTGGGTATTGCTGTGTGTGTGTGTGTGTGTGTGTCTGACCCTGGCAGGACCTGACTGATTGATTGTGTTGAGAGTCTCACAGCCCACCTTGCATTTCCTAGGTCAACTTACTTCATTCACACTCTTGCACTGTTGAGCACCTCCAGAGCGGACGGTCCAGAGCAGACTGAAGAACGATGTTTAATTTAGTTGACTAAAGCATATCGAGCACTGTGCGTCACATACCGAGAGCTGCAGGGCACAGTTTACTGATAAAAGCAATTGGGTCATTGTTTGAGAAGCAGAGACTGATGAATAAATTAATTTGTGGGCATGTTATTAATGAATGGTCATTTTTGATAATCCTTCTGTATGTATGACATGATGACAACTATGACTGTGAGGTGAAGTAACCAGCATTCTCTTCAGAAATATTTGCTTTACTGGGCTGTGAGGTGAGGAGAGACTCTTTTGAGTCAGTTTCAGAGGCAGGGTTGGACAGATCTAGTGATGTGTTCGGGTTCAGAGACAATTAGGACCTATAGTGTGTGCGGGTGTGTATGTGTACCTCCTGAAAAACTCTGCAGAATGGGGTTTTCTTGCCCAGTTGCTCAGTTCTCGCTGTAGAGCGCTTACACACTCCCGTCTTGCTTGCTGCTTTTCACTCATCACTGAAACACAAACACACACATTATATATATAAACAACATTTTTATATGAATTATTTTATACACACATTCAGGGCCAGATTTTTGGATGGACAGAAGGACAGGTACTGCTGTGCTGTTGTTGTTGGGTGTACTGTGTTGCCATGACGATCGTGTGAAGCTGGGCGTAGTAGTTCATTATGAGTGCTGCAACAGCGTCTCGTGTCACATACGCACTCTCACACACCGCATTCTTCAGCTGCTCCTTTACAGAGAGAGACGGGACAGGTTTCACTGTGCAGGTCAGTTAAAGGGCCCATAGACTGGAGCTTCTCACTTATAATATACAAAGAAACTATAACAGCCATTTTGAATCCATCATGTTTGTGATGTCACATCCATTAACACAATTGCATATGACCCACTCAGCCTGCAGCAGGTCAGGTATTCACTCATTATTATACTATTGAGGATTTCAGTCTGAATTGTTTGTTCCACATCTCAGCCCAGTATAGACTAAACAACTGGAACAGAGCTCATTTACATATATTGGTCCTAAAGGTGCAATAACAGAAACAGTATTTAATCTAAAGCTTAAAGTGAGGCTGGAAAAAATAACATACATAAATTAGTCAGGACACACATACAGTGTAGTGTAAATTTCCCCACCTTCTGTTCATCATTAGTTGTGGCTACGTTATCAAGTGCAAAGTCCACCAATCGCATTCGAGTGCTGTGGGCGAGGGCGTGGCCGATTAGGAAGTGGGCGTGTTCCTGTAGGAGCTCTGAGGCAGTCTCCAGTTCTGATAGGTGCTCCTGCTGCAGGCTCTGACCAATCACAGCTACATCAAGACTCACAGCGCACAACCAATGCTACATTATTTGTGTGGGTACGTTTCTGTGTAAGACTGAAGATGGAGCTGTGTGTATGTGTGTGTGTGTGTGAGTGAGGTCCAGTGTAGGCCTGAAGTCTGAGCTGTGTGCGTGCGTGCATGTGTGTGTATACCTGTGTGTCAGGAAACTGTGAGGGCTTCATCTGTTTCACTGTTTGAATGTAAAAATGACGAGCTGCTAAAATCCTCTGGATCTCCACCACTAGGAGTCGCTGTTTATCCTCTATCAGACTCCTGCAGGACAACAGAAGGACATAACCTGAATTCTTCTTATTATTATACTTTTAGCTCTTTAAAAAAAACAGGTATTATTTTATTAAATGTGCTGTATTTGTAAATATTTATACATTGTTATTTGGATTTTAAAAAACACACGGAAGGTTTTTTGTGTTTACTGGATGCAGCTACAACATGTACAATTCAAATCAGTCATATGCTTGTTTAAAATATCCCCCTATGTGACTTTGCTTAAATAAAGTCATTCAGAGTGGGTGTGGTGTGACACAGTACATTGTATGGACTCAGATTTCTTTACAGTGATGGTGAATGGAACCAGATGTCTCCATTACAATTACAGCCGTTTCATTCACTATCAACCCCTAGTGAAGCTCCACGTGTCAAGTCAAGTCAAGTAGGTTTATTGTAAATTTCAGCCGTATACACAGTACATGGTGAAATGAAATAACACTCCTCCAGAACCATGGTGAAACGCAAGAACAATAACAAACACCACAAGGATAAATAAATGCAGACAGGACAAAATACAAAGAGAGTGGGAAAGTGCAAGAAAAAAAACATTAACAAAACAGGACAAGACAATATTAAGTGCAGTTAATATTTGAATAAATTCAACATTTTGCCAGTACTGTATTCTATAAATACTAATTGTGGTAATAGTAGCAGCAGCAGGACAGAGGATGTGCTGTATAATAAATAAGAGGGGTATTTACAGAGACGTACATTTAAGGTAGAACAATTCAGTGTATACAGTAAATCCCCAACATTCGTGGGGGTTTTGTTCCAAGAGCACCCGCGAATTGTGATGCGGTTAAAAAAAAGCCTCAAAATGCCTATTTTTACAGTGTAAACACTAAATATGAAGATTTAGGGTTACACTATATGAAATATGAGAAATGAATAACGCTCTCAAACCTCCCGCCTCTGAGTACAGGGATATTTCACCATCCTAAGACGCACTTTCTTTGTGTTCTCTGGAAAGTACCAAAAATGTAGTTATATTTTATATACAAATGTAGCTGAATTGACATTAATATTTATGTTACAAAATTAGTAAATTACGTTTTTCTTAATTTAGCACTAAAAAAGCAAAAAATTATCTGCGGTTTCTGCAAATTTGCGGGAGTTCCCGTGAACAATTATTAGTTCGGTTCTAAGAAAAAAATCTGCGAATGACTGAATCAGCGAATGCTGAACCGCAAATGAGCAGGGGTTTACTGTATATTAACAAGGTGTCCGCGGGGTTTTAAAAAGTGTTTATAGATGATAAATCAAAATTGCCAAATTTAAGGCCATTAAAAGTGTTACATTTGGTTTTAGAGGTATTATTTAAAAAAAAAAAAGAAGTTATTATTTTTTCAGACTATGAGGTTTCCTATTTCGAGTGAAATTCCATCTGCTAAAGTTTGCGTTAGTTTGTTTCAACGTAGCCTTTAGCGTATCTGGGCACCAGAGATGGGGACTCGAGTCCGCTTAAGTCGCAAACAAAGACTTGTGACTTGACCTTAGACTTGCCCTCAACGACTTGAGACTTGACTCGGACTTGGGTGTTGTGACTCGTGAGTCATAACTCGTAAACAATGTTCATTTTCATGTAATAATTTATTTATATCTCACACTCTTTCCAACGATCCCTCATTTGCCATAATCCGAGTTCTTAGCCAAAAACCGTTCACCTCGCCCCGGTGTCCCATTACTTTTGTCCGAGGTGAACGGTTTTCGGCTAATAACTCCGGATCACTGGGGGGCTATTATGTTAAACAAGGGGTAGTTGGAGAGATGTCACCGAGCCCTATCTAACTGTGAAGTTTCACATTTAGAGTGCGAGATATATTTTTTATATTTAACATTTAGATTTAAGATCATTAAAGGCATGTTGGTGAGGGGATATCACAGCATGGAGTCCAGCCCCCCCCAACAGCCAATTGTAATCACAGGGTGTGGCCAATTAGCATATCATCTACACATTTAGAGCTCAACATTTAGAGCTCAAAAATCCCACATTTAGTCGCCGTTTGTAAAAGTGCAACATTTAGATTTAGAGCGCAACATTTAGTTTAACACATTTAGCTCTAAATGTGTGAAAACTGTGTGAAAATTGCACTAAATTATGAAAAAATGACACCTCTAAATTTGTTAAGCTGTTTTTACAAATGGCGCCCCATAGATTTGAACCTATAATACATATTTATGTTAAAATCAAATAATAGCAATTCACCAGTTCATTTAGTGGATGCCAGTTTGTGAAGTGATATCACCAACAGTTCATGCAGTGAATGCCAGCCAGTGTGTTGGAACTATGTCTTTGTCTTCATTGCACATTTTATGTAGTTTTATTTTTATTCATGAAGTGAAATAAATGTGCAATATGTGGTCAACATCAGTGAGTCTGTAAATCTATTCTGTTGTATAATGTTATGTCAAAATCTGCGTAAACGTTAGAAAGGTCGCTGATTAACACTTGTAACTCAGTGTCGTGATGGTTTTTTAAAAAATTCCGAAGGTAGTAAAAACGTATTAAAAGCTATTAAATTTAACTTGCATACCCTGATTAAGAAGAGAAAGACGTTTAGGGATGTGTTTGTGTGTGTGGGTACAGTTTATCATTCAGTTCTGATTGAGGAGTCTAATGGTCTGAGGGAAGAAACTGTTTCCTGTTCTGTCAATGGGGGCCCTTATGCTACAGAACCTTTTGCCAGATTATAGGAGGGAGAAGAGGTTGTGCGAGGGATGTGTGGGGTGAAGGCTTTGTGGATGCAGTGTGTGATGTAAAGGTCAGTGACAGAGGGGAGAGAGACCCTGATGATCTTCTCAGCTGTCCTCAGAGTCTTAGGGTGCTTTCACATATGTGGTTCGGTTCATTTGGTCCGGACCAAGGGCAACAAATGATACTTTGTATCATTTTTCTGCCGTTTTGGGTCCTTTTCACACTACACTGATTGCTCTGGTCAGTTGAAACGAACCAAAATGCAGTCACGTGACATCTACATCACTCGTTGGCCAGATGTGCCATTGAACGTATTTCTTAAACTGCTTTTTGATTGGTCAGAATTAACGTGCAGGAAAATTTCTCCTTTCCCGAGCTGCCCGTTTTATTAAGCGCATCCCGCACTTGGATGTACTGCTGGCGGAGTTTCTGCCTTAACCCTGCACTGTTCTACTGATCTATTAAACCCCCTTTCCCTGAACTGTTTGCTAAATAAGCAAAATATTGTGTTCTTATGAGTTTTTGAAAGTTGGGACCTAATGTGATCATCGGACCAAATTTCGATGAGGCTCTGCACCTCCTCACAACTCGCGGTTTGTCCGCGAGCTGCCATGGGGCTATGTTGCTAAAGTGCTAACTGTAACAAATAC
>JBBPCX010124234.1:0-19603 GCA_037974365.1 Hydrocynus forskahlii
AGAGAGAGAGAGAGAGAGAGAGAGAGAGAGAGAGAGAGAGAGAGAGAGAGAGAGAGAGAGAGAGAGAGAGAGATATGAGGGAGCTCAGGGACTGAGAAATTAATAGAGGTCCACAGTGAGTAATTCCCTCGGCAAAGTTGCTCATGAATAAAAAAACCACACAAACAGATGCATGCATGTATACGCGCTCACACTCCCACACGACTGTCTTTTCATCCTTCGCTGCTTCAGAGCACACACACGCACACACACACATACACACACACACACAGGTAACTTAAAAAAACATTTCTATGCATAACTTTGCCATTCTTTTGTGTTAATTACTTTTCTCCCTTCTGTTTGTATCTCATTCTCTTGCTGGCATGCTCTCTTGCCCTTGTTTTCTCATTCACGGTTTCAGATCAGCTGAAGCAGTTAGTCTGCAGAGTTATGCCAACAGTGCATCCTTAAGCCTGCAGGGTAGAGACTGAATAGTGGCTATTTCTGCCTCTTAATCCATTCTTCATCTATAGTACTGAGATTTTTCAACATTGCTGTTACAAATATTCTGGTGTGTAGAATATTGATCTAACATGATCTAAGTGTTGCAGACTAGAGTTACATACAGGCAAATATGTGGATAGGAACACATTTCACACTTTAGTCCACACATTGTTACTCAACTGATAAGTGCAGAGGCAAGTGCATACAACACAGTTTTTAGCCTCATTTTAAATCTGATTTGCACATGCTAAGAAATGTTGACAATCAGAAGTGAATTTCTTAATTGGGTACACAAATCTACAGTGAAAGAAGTCAATCTTTAACCTTTCCAGCCTAGATCAGAGGCTTTCTGATAAATATACAAATGTGTTTGTAGGGATGGGAGTAACAATAATACTGGGATATTTTAAGGCTGTCACACACACACACACACACACACACACACACACACACACACACACACACACACACACACACACACACACACACACACAGTCTTGAGAGTGATCTGGATTGGAGAGTGTGGGTGAGTTTTCTTTTTTGCACATGTGAAAGAGAGAGAGCCATAGGACAGTGTGAAAGAAGCAGAACGCCAAAGCGAGTCTAAAGACTTAATTTACAATGTACTCAGTGTTTGCAATGTAGTCATTCACTATATACTGTACAGCAAATTCAAGATACTGAGTCCATATAGAATCTATTTGCTATATGGCCCAGCCCTTTATGTTTGAATAAATTTCTGTAATGAGAGATGGTCAGTTGCCCGTGAAAAAGTAGGTAGCCAGGAAGAAAAACTGAAAAGTAGAGATGCAGGAGGGTGACTTTAGATGAAGTGCTGAAAATAAATGGTGGCGTCATGCAAAATGA
This sequence comes from Hydrocynus forskahlii, assembly GCA_037974365.1. Classification (NCBI taxonomy): domain Eukaryota; kingdom Metazoa; phylum Chordata; class Actinopteri; order Characiformes; family Alestidae; genus Hydrocynus; species Hydrocynus forskahlii. The sequence continues at coordinate 1,354 of JBBPCX010124234.1, forward strand.
TATGCCCTTTTTATTATTTGATTTTTTTTTAAAACATCAAACGGTATTTATCGAAATTTGGTTTTACGTGGAATGATACTACACACAAAGAACTGACATATCCAATGGCCGATACACACCATTCTAGCTCTGCTCTCACTGTTTCTGGATGGACTTTATGCAAACGGGCAAGCAGCAACTGCTGAGACATTGGGACGAGGGGTATTGAAACATTAGATTATTTTTTTAGACACCCCCAAAGTGTCTTACAGCTGACAGTGTTAACTTGTCGTTAACTTATATTATAACTTATATTTTTAAATATATATTCAAAAATACAGAAAAACACAAGCCACACCATAAAACAAGCACACAGAGGACTTTTATATACCCAAATTATTAAAAAAGATTTTAGCAGCATCCCCTCTAATCATCGCACTTATTTGCACATAATAGTCCAGTTTTAGCCTCTATTTATTTCTCTGTATATCGTCTAGTGTACACACCCTCACAAAAAGAAAGTATGTTAAAGACTGATCACATGGTTTACAAATGTGTACTGAATTCTGTTCTGAAGCTGTGTGCACATGGACTGAAACTTAACAATAATCCACTAATCAAAGCTGCATCAAGCGTCTTATACAGTGATAGAAAACACAGTCACAGACTAGAAGCTTCAATTCTACATGTTGACCCATTTTAATATGGCCCAACTGAGGCTGTTTTTTTTTTTTTTTAATTGTCGAAGAAAACAAAGATGAAAACTCTGAAAGTATCTCAGATGAGATGTTAGATCAGATAGGGATATGAAGCAGCGTGTGTTGTCATAGAAAAGCGAGGGAGAAAGTGAGGAAGACAGAATGTGGAAGAGTGGGGGAAAGACTCAGAACTGAAAATGCAAGGGCAAGCGCTGAGCTGAAACTACTGCAGTGGAGGGAAGAGATTTCAATGAGTTAGTGCACAAAAGAGAAAAGGATAAGGGAGAGAGAGAGAAGCAAATACATGCCATAACAGGCAAAACTGACACATTTATCTGAAGACCCATTTATAAATGCTTAAAAGTGCTTTCTCAGATGCATACATGCTGCGCCGCTCCTTCATTTTACATTTCTTTTTAAATGAAAAAATATCAGGTCCGCATATGTAGAATAACTGCATCAGCACAAATAGAAGGTTCTTTAAAAATTTTAAATATTTGACAGTTTTGATTTGTTTAACTCGTGTTCACTACATGAGGTCATATGTATACAGATACAGATGTTACAATGTACAGTAAAAATAAAATATCTTCTGTGAACATCCACACTTTGGTTTTATATACTTACATTATCTAACACACAGCTATAGCATTACATATGCAACCTTATGGGCCAGCAACCCAGACCAAGACTTAATGATAATTAATTCTTGTCTGGAAAACCTGGCCTACATTACTATATATTACTATATAATTCAAAAACATTTTTATTGCAGTCCTTGGAACTTTCCTGCTTCTTCTCCCAATGACTGTCCTGATACTTGTTTCCCAGTAAAATACAGGCAAAACCTTACACTGTAGCTACAATTTTAATTCTGAGTTGAAACTATAAAGAAAAATGATAATGGTGCAATAGCACTATTGAAAGAAATAACAAGAAATAAAAAACCCCAAAAGTAACAGAATCAATAATATGTGATCAGGATGTTTCTTTGCTGGCTAGTCACTTTTTAATGTGCCAAGAGAGAACAGTCCTAGGACTGAAGCACCTGACATATTGCCTTTTTGGTTCTGCTTGCAGGAGTTTTTCAGTAATCATAATACAGAAGGCCCATGTTTAATATCTAGGGCCTTGATTCCACCTGTTCTATTGGTAGGTTAGAAGTCATAACCTGTCTTTTCGTGTTTTTGCTTCCTGCCCATATCCTAATAATCAGTGGTGATTTCCATCACTGTCATTTCCAAACTCTCTCCTTTTACTGTGAACATGTGGCGTCTAGAGTTGTTAAGCTGTTCGGATTTCTTCACCACCAGTTGCTTTATGAAAGTCTTCTGTACTGTTTAGCACCCATCTGCAGGCTTTCCTGATATAGAACAGTCTATCTGTCTGTGTGTGTGTGTGACTTCATAAGGAACATTTTAATTTGGCTGTGATCAGAGAGAGAGAAGCTCACTGTGAGAATAAGTGTCTAAAGCAGTTGTCATATAAGCTACTGAGTATGTAGAAGAACATAAAAAGAGAAAATTCCTGACTTTTAGCCTTTCCAGCCTAGCTCAGAGGCTCTTTTATAGTCGGTGTTGTTGACATGATGCCTGTGTTCTTATTAATACAGGACAACTGTTCCTGAGAAGATGCTGCTCTGATCAGATCATTTCAGATTAACACATGCCTATGTGGCTAAAATGTTTATTATACATTTATACATCTTTTCACTCATCTAAGTGTGTTTTGTAATAAAGGTACCCAGTACCTTGTTCCTAGTCTCACTGAATCATTCTATCCTGTCTATATTTTTGGAACAGTATGATCTCTTTCTGTTTAAAATGTAATCCTCCGTTTTTCCCCCCTTGCTATTTGTTGCCAGTTCTCATTGTTTTAAGCTACTTCCCTGTCCTCTGACAGAGCCTCCAGTGAGTGGGAATAAAGGCTCACACATACACACACCTTCTGATGTGCAAGAATTCAACCACCGCATCTTTTCAAACTGCCACCCACACAACAACAACGTGCAGCGCGTGGATCTTGGAGGACTGACAAAGTGAGCTTTACACCACGTCCTCTCTCGGATGGCAATATCCTCCAAATCCTTGTTTAAACTCTTCACACCACAAGGTGATTAGTGAGCTTGAGCCTGGGATGCTCCACGTTCAAATCTCAACTGAAATAAATGTTAAGCAAGGTCAGTGCCAGGCTTTTTTTTTTCCATACGAGCCTAGGAAAGCAAGGCAGACCCAAATTCTGACAGTGGTTGAAACTAGACTTCGCAGGAAGACAGTACTCCTAGTGACCACTGATAAAGAAGGGTGGTGTCGAGTATTATTTTGGGACTGGACACCATACTGGTTCCCTAGCCTAAGATGAGCTTTCCCTCCGGGGAGAATTTCCTAGCAAAATCGATTGGGGTAGCAACCTCAGTCTCCTTCTGTATATTCCCCATTATTCTTTGACTTTGAAGGTGCTCCTGTCTGAGAACCCTTCAACAGACTCCTGTTTAACCTAGCCATGTCTCTGTTGGGTTCCTGTTTCCCAGAGTGAGGCTGGTTGCCTGTCAGCTCCTGCAATGACTCTGCTAAGCTGCTTTCAGGCCGGGCTGAGGGGCTTTGTGAGGAGCAGGGAGGGTATACTGTAGCGGATGCACTCCTGCTCAGGTTTTCTGTTCTCTCTAGAAGACAGGCTGTCCCTTATCTCAGCTATGGCTGTGTAGGGGTTCGAAGGGAGTCAAACTCTCTGGGACAGTGCAGGGTAGAGGAGATGGGGGGTAGGAAAGGTTTTGAGAGTCCAAGGCAGTGACAGCATGGTCGGGGTCTCTCTGTCTCTCTTTACTTGTTGCTGAAGAATGGGAATCAATTTCCTTTCACCCCTTCAGCTATGTTTTAGGGAATGAAAACCATCTGAATGGTTGGGATGTTATGGGCAGTAGTGCAATGAAAAGGGCCCTCTTTCAGAAATTACTTTCAGTTTGTTTTTGTACTATTATATAACAGACAAGTTGATTCACTTGTAAATAGATACACATGCTTTGAAATATGAGTTCTTATGATTAAATCAGCCATAACTTGCTTATTACTTATCCAATTTCACTCTAATCGTCAAGACAATTCTGCATGTTGCTGATTATTTAATGTCTAATTTTCAAGTTGCTTGTAAAACGCTTCAGTAATCGAAAGCTGACTGTGCACATACTGCCAGAATTGAAATTCGGAATCTAATAAAAGCCATGAGAAGAGAAGGAAAATCTAGATTTACAATTTCTGACGATGAGAAGTAGTGAGGTGATCTTCAGCCAAGAGCCAGCAGATCAAATACAAAATCAACATGATCTAGGGTTTTAAAATCCTTAAACAAGTTCCTAAACATGCACGGTGAACTGGCCGATATAAAAATATGTTATTAAGTACAAATGAGATAAAAAAATGAGTGTGAACTCTATCTGAGTGTGCTGAAAGTGCCACACAAATTTCTTTGACATGTACATACATACACGTGTTAAAAAACCCCCCAACAAATAATACATAAGCATAATGTTAGCATTCACCCTGCTGCTTTAATATTTATTTCAGAAATGAGAGAGTACAGTTGCAAGCTAATGTGGCTCTCCAGCAGGAATTTTCTTAGACCGCTGAAGATGAATTTAGCGCTCCGGTTAAAACATGGTCACGCATCGGCGAACCTATGTGTGAATCACCTTTCATGCACATAAAAGTGTGTGGCATATAAGAACCCCTAAAACACAGTAAGAAGCACCTAATGTAATATAACTATGGATTTATGGATTAAGGTGTGGCTGGGTTTAGATTACACATGTGCTAAATAACAATCAGGGGAAATAAAACTATGGTTTAATCACATCAAGTTAAGAGACCCTCTACAGTTTATAAAATGGCTTAAACGTAATACAAAACCAGAGGAAAAACAATTACACAAGTGCATGCTCTTTGCTTCACCAACCACCATCTATATCTATGCCTAAATGTGACAGACACTTCACTCTGCCCTACGTTACATAATCCCATCTTGTTCTTGAGTGCTATTTTCTTTAATCAGTATAATTTTGGGCAGTATCATTCTTACATTGCTGCACTATATTTGCTGAACCCAATGTGGCATCTATGTATACATATCTATGGATGAGATGCATAAGAGGGAAATAGTATTGATGAAAGCTAACTAGATGTTTGAGAGTCATGGATGTACAGTAGTGTTAGTATCTGCATGAAGAGCCGGATAAAAATTCTAAAAGACTCCAGTTATTGTTGGCACCCCATGCACAATAAGCCCCTCTTAATCATAATTATATTGCTGATAACAGTATACTAACTGTCCTAATTGTTCAATTGTGTAGACACTTGCACATCCAACTTTTTTTGTAAAATTATGCTAGGTGTTGTCCATTTCTGCTTTGTTTTCCTCTGTGCCATGTGGCCTTTCGTTTTAGTTCTCAGCTCATCCTTAGTCCTGCCTCAGGTGTATTCACCTGTGTCTAGTCCATGTCTCCGCCCCTTTTCCAGGTGTTTCCTTTTCCTTTTCTGACGTGTGTTTGTTCCTGTCGGTCATCCGTAAGCCTTCCAATGTCTTTGGATTATAATACTGTTGTTTATTGCATTTTCTTGTAAGTCTGCTTTAATAAAGTCCGTGAGTATTTGCATTTGTGTCTCCTCTCATCCTCCCATGCACAGAACACTACAAGTCATTGGTGTTAAAATTGGTGTTAAATTGGTGTTTTATCCTCTTTGAAGTAACATTATATTCTCTACTCTTCTCGGAAGGGTTTCCTCTAGATGCTGGAAAATTGCAGTGAGGATTTGCTTGCATTTAGCCAAAAGAATATTAGTGAGGTCAACTAATTGTGCTAGATGATTAGTTTTGCAACACAAACATCACTCCAACTCATCCATTTGCATTTACGGCATTTAGCAGATGCTTTTTTTTATCCAAAGCGACTTCCATTCCCTAACTACAGGGGGCAGTCTCCCTGGAGCAACTTAGGGTTAAGGGTCTTGCTTAGGAACCCCATGGTGGTATGCTGAAGGTAGGATTTGAACCCATGACCTCTTGGTCCAGAGGCAAGTATCCTACCCAATAGACCACCACCCCAAATCTTGATGATCTGACATTTCAGAAAACAGTTCCCACCGCCCAGTCTGTGTAACCCCTTTATAATAAGCCATAAATGGAATAAGATTCTATCATTTAACTACATCAGACTCATAGCTCTGGTAGAGAAGTCCTATTCTACTTTTTAAAACTTTCCCTTTAAAATGTTTCATGCAGCTTCAATTCCTGTGCCTTTTTGATAGATGCTGGTCCTTAATATTCTTCTTTTTCCACGGTTCTAAGAAATGTGTAGTTGATGACCCTCACAAATCCTGTTTTACAATACAGCATGCAGTAAAATCAGCAGCGTTCAATGAGGGCCAAGAGTGTTAAATTAACTAATGCAGAGTCCATTGACCACTATAGTTTTTACTGTGGCTGAGTGTGTCACAGTAGTGTGGAGAGTGGCTGGTAGTGGGGAGTCTGGCCATTAATCAGATTACAGTGTTTAATCAGTGTCTCTGGATACTGTCTCAGGGCTTTTCACTGGAACCGCTGCCTGCACAGTGAATTGCTTCTGGAAAGTGACTGACATAATTTAACAATTTTTAAGACAAGCCCACAGAGCAGTGCCTTACTTAACAGAAAGTTAAATTTGCAACTTTAGCCATTTTTAGGATCAAACTGTGGTTTTAACAGCACTTTTCACTTAACATTATTGTACATTTTCACACAGAAGTAAGGGAGCTGCTTGCATTCATTGAGAAAGAGAAAAAGCAAAGAGCCGTGTTAAAACTCCTTGCTTGCTCCTCTTTTCTTCCAGTCGTTCTTCTCATCTTATGAAACTCCCTCCATGGCTACTCCTTTATTTATTCCGATGGGCTTAAGTGCTCTCATACTGTCTTCCTGTTGTGTTTCTGCTGTGTTTTGTCCTGGGATATTCTCCTGTGTTGCCTTCTGCACAAAAGCTGTTTTGATAGATCAGAACACTCTGCTGTGCTGCCTAACCTCTGTCCTTTCTTAGTTTTTGGATGTTTTTTGTGCCTCATTAACTTTCTGAATGAATGAAGTAATGTTTGTCTCTGTCACTAAGGTTTATTTAATCTTAAAATAAAGAGGTGAAACATCACATCATTCTCCTTTACTCACTCTCACTCATTTAGCCTCTCTCTATTTATTATTTTCTTTTTCTCCCTATTAGTCTCTGTTGCTCCCTCTTTTTTGTATTTTTCTCTCAATTTTCTCTCTCATCGCCTTCCTTTCTCTCACTGTCTGCTACCCTCTCCTTTCTAATTGTCTTCCTTTTTTTCTCTTGCTCTCTGTATATCTCTCGCGCTCACGGTTTCTTCATGTTTCTTTCCTTGTCCCTCTCTTGTGGTCTTTCTTTTGCCATCTTGCTCATCTTTCTCTTTTACGCTCCCTTTTACTCTCCCTCTCTCTTCCCACTCACTTTCCTTCTTTATTTTCCTTACTCTCTAACTATTTGAATATAGCAACACATCTTCAGATTTTATATTTTAGCTGCTAGCCACATTCTCAAAATCATTCTCTCTCTCACACACACACACACACACACACAAACACAGAAACACACACACACACACACACAAACAGTTATCAGTATAGCTCACAAAATTCCCACTAAAGCACATCCAAGATAATGGCTTTTTGATGTACTCAAAGTTAGCTTCTTCTGTGACAGATGATTAATGAGCTTTACTAATGAATTTGACAAGAAAGTTTATTTAAATAAATTTCATTGGCAAGAGGAAGTGCTCTTATCACATTCCACCAGAGCCCACACTTAAACCAACTTTCTGACAGCTTAAAAGACACAGGTAACTGGCTACTACTTTGACTGACAGCTCTCTGTTCCACTCACCGGTGTCGAGTTGGGTGCCCTTTGTACAGGCCACTATAGCACCCATGCTGGGCTGAGAGGTCATTCCAGCCATGGAGTCCACTGCAACGTCTACAATATCCGCCCCCGCCTTCGCACACGCCAGCATGGCCGCCACACCTGCACCAGCTGTGTCGTGGGAATGAACATGGATGGGCGTGTCAGGGAAACGATCCCGTAGAGCTGTGACCAGCAAACGACTTGACTCGGGTTTCAACAGACCAGCCATGTCCTAGAGAAAGAACCTCAACATTACTGCACCGTCCAGGCCCAATCCTCAATTTAGCATTCCAGAAACTCACTCACCCAGTGAGAGAACAAACATTTTTCGACAGAAATAATCTTAAATTCTTTTGTTCCTTTAAAAAAAAAGTAGTTTGAAGCATTTTATTAACAACAAACACTGTAATGTTACTCACTCTGAAGCCTAACTACCTTCTTTATTCATATACTGTCTTTCTGACCCTCTGTCCACCTCAAAGGCTGCATTTTGGGCACCACTAGTGTAGTTCATGCCACCCTGTGTCTTATGCCATAACTGCATTTTTTGTGTGTAGCATTTCAGAAGCTTTGAGATGAAAAATGTTTTCAGAATCCTACAAAAAGAGATTTATATGTGTTGATCAATCAGATCAACAGCAGTTAAAAGGTGAAAGTTTGGAACCAGTGTTCCTTAAGTATGTATTGAAACGTGCAAGCACAGCTGGGGTATAATCAGTGTGATGCTGAGATTTCAGTCAAGTTTTTGCTGTCTTGTTATGTTACGTATGACTAACAATCAATGGTTTAGCTAATATTGGCTAGCCAGTTGACAATCGCTAGCTGTTGTTTTAGCAACAGGAAGAGATGCAGTAAAATGCAGCCTTTGAAAAATGCAGCAGTGTGAAACCCAAGGTTAAAAACACAGTGCAGTACACCTCAGAAAACAAATACTCACTCAAATTGTACACTTCCTATTAAATTACTAATCTTTAGGCCTAATATTCAATTTATTATTATTCTTGATTTGAGTACTCAAAATTTTCCTGTAGCTACTATGAAGCTACTGTTATTATGAAACTGAGTGGGGGTTCTCGGGTTACGACATTAAAGACATACGATGTTTCGAGTTTACAGCGCTCACTCCCACTCAACTTACAATGTTAGCCTCGCACTTACGGACTACTTTCGGCAAACTAGCTCTGTGGCGTAACCCAAGGACCTCCAGTACTATATACTTTACATAATAAACTCATGGTTCTGTGCAGTTTAAAAAGATAAGTGTGACTAAGTGTGTGTGTGTTTACACACTGTACCTTTATACACAGTATATGAGTGCCTGCTTTGACCAGCTCTTCAGCCAGCTGCACATAGTAATCCAGTGAGTATTTCTGCCTCATGGGGTCAGAAACGTCTCCTGTGTAAGAGATGGCTGCCTCCACCACTCCTCCAGCTGAGCCTGCCGCTTCCATACCCAGCAGCATGTTGGGCAGATAGTTCAGAGAGTCAAAAACACGGAAGATGTCCATCCCATTTTCCTTAGCCACCTCACAGAACCTGCAGAAGTTATTATGAAAATAATCATTCAGTCAGAATAAAGGGAAAGAATGCAGAAGTATTGCATGTTTTTCAGGACCACGGAAAGGTCTCATCAGACTGTAAGTAGGTGTATGAACATAATCGTGTCCTAACAAAAAATGTGCTTCTTGGATACTGTTGCTCAGTTGAATAGTTTTCACTGAATGCTGGCAAAAATCCAATTTCATCTGATAAGTTCAGTATTAGTGTATTATCAATTTCAAAAAAATAATCTATAATAGATTTAACATTGTTAAATGGGTGTAGTTTTGTTTTCAAGCAACTGAGATCCCAAACATATATCCCCTACATGGTAAGACAGATGAAATGCAATAACCAGTGTACAGGGTTCACTGGGAGTGTAAATTAAGTGTTAACGCTGAAACTCTTGGCTTAGCATAGCTCAAATCAGACGTGTTTAACATCCCGTTCCAAATTAAAGAGTAATGACACACTAAAGATACAATCCAGTTCGGTTGGGTTTCTGTAGTGCCCTCTCTGGTTCAACTCTAAAATAGATATTCAAGGATTTTACTGTTAAAGTATCAAGCCATGTTACATTATACATAATTTTTTCCCCTGATGATGACACTCACTTCACACTAAAAAGTGAATACGAGTGTGAAATATGAGAAGCAGACTAAAAGATAACTAGATTGTTGTCACTTGTCTAACAGAAGTTAAGGTTAGCTTTGTCAAGAACTGCCACAACAAATCACATCCGGGGGAAGAAATATCACGAAGCCAGAATGTTCAGCTATTGAACAAAAATAGATTTGTGTCATATCTATGATTCATTTATTTGCTATGAAGTAAAAAAGCTGGATGAACATCCTCTAAGTGTGGTGATTACTCAAAAAGTGCCTACCCAAAAAGTTGTTTCACACACTTGTTTCAAATTCAAGTTAGCGATGGAGTTATCAGAACCCAGTGGGGTGTTGTCACTCAATATGAATGTGACCTTTCTAAACAAATGTTTAGACAAAAACCGAAAGTTTTTCATTAAGTTGGATGGGATTTCTGCCAGACTTTCACAGAGCCTTTGAAAGAACATATTAGTGGGCAAAGGCTGGACTGGGGAATTATGAGTATTACTAGTAGTTCTCAAGCAGAATCTACTCAGCAGGCAGCATGTGAGAGAAATCTGAAATAATGAGCCAAGTAGAAAACAACATGGAGCCAAGACAGAAAGAGATATTTGTAATTGGAAATACATGTGCTCGTGCTTGTGGTCGTATGGTATAATTCAGAGCCAAGGCTCAAGTGTCTCTAGAGTTTCTTGGTAGTGTGTCTCCATGGTTATACTTACAAAGACAAATATGGCATTTTTTTTTACTCCATTTGCCTGATCTCTTCTTTGAAAGCACAAGGAATCTGGCCTTTCTAGGTTTAATTTATTAGAACACATATGGGTTTTTCAACAAAGGGTCAGTCGTGGGATGATTGGGACATATGAAAGTATTCAGGGTCACAGAAAGCGCACACAAAAAAAAAATCAAATGAGAGTCTTGCTGCTGAACACTGGCAGTTACACTCACTGAGTATCTGTGCTTTAATTCACTGTACATGGATGAGCTCAAGCAGTGTGATAGATGGTCTAAACTGAGACAGTTCAAGGCCACTATATTCATAATCTCTCCCTCCTTGTCCCTGTGTGTTTATTTTCCTACATTTTCAGGACCAAAGTGTCCTGATTTTAGTGGAAAAAATTGAGAAAAACAGTCCCAACCTGCCAGCAAAATAGTCTCAACTGCTTAATACTAAAAGGGCAAAACCACGGTTAAGTTTTAAAAATATATTATTACCAATAGGTATTTATCACAAATTAAATATTTTGTTGATTTTCTATGCTAAGCAGTAGCCTGAGGTTTGATCCCCAGTCTGGACAAGCACCAGATTATTTGCTGAATGCATAAATGTAATTGTAATAGAAATAAGTACCACATCCTTTACAGGGAACAAACTTGAATTTGTTATTTTCTGCAAATGTTAGTGCACAATTTCTTTAGATTTGCTAAGTTTAAGGTTTTTGTATGTGTGTGTGAGCAAGCAAGGAGCATAAGAGGACAGGGACAAACAGTATATGAGAACATGAGAAGAGTGTAATGGAGTAAATGGACATGGGGTCAGCAGGGAAGGAGAAGTGAGACTGTAATGGAATATAAATGTTTCAGGACCACGGACAGCAATTGTCCCATGTGCTTGTGGTCTAAACGTCCAAATCTCTGCCATGGCTAGCTCTCCCAAGATAAATACATAATTGTCTCTCTGTTAGGAAAGCTGTTATATCTATTTTTATATTTATCCAATCTGGGAATAGCCTTACCTGACACCGTCACTGACGTCCAAACAATCAATCTTATCTCCCCTTTCTTTAAACAGGAGGTTAAAAATACCGAAAATATGAACCTGAGGCGACACAATGACAGCGGCTGAGAGACAGCTTGTGAGTGAGACTACTACACTGATCTTTTGCTGGGTTTCTGTGTTTATGTGCTGGTTTGAGCACTGATAAAAGCAAAGCCATGAATTTATGATTCACATATGTACATCAAATACATCAAATTATGATGAATAAAAAACAAATCAAGATGAATAAAACATCAACACAGTTTAGATTTTTGGAAATATGTTGATGGATTTCATTCATGGAATCACATCATTTTGTATGCATTTTTAGATTCAGATGCTTGTGTATCGTGACTGTCATGTCAAAACCTCGCAAATCTAGTTGTTACACAGTTAATCACCACTGACTGCTCCTTACACTGTGTGAACATTTCATGATGCAGAGACCAATAGAAATGAGCATGCAAGATGTTTTTTCTCTCCTCCTGTGAAGTTACTCAATTCAAGGTTTTGTTGCGACAGTGATGTGTGTGTGTGTGTTTGTGTGCTCTCACTTGAACACAGCGTTGTCAGGGTAGTTGGTGTATCCGACTGCATTCGCTCCTCTCAGCAGCATCTGGAAAGGCACATTGGGTAATAAAGCTCTGAGCTCCTGGAGCCTGCGCCACGGACACTCATACAGAAACCTCATTGCCACATCAAATGTAGCACCTGGAGAGAGAGAGAGGGAGGGAATGAGGGAGGGAGACAGAGAAAGAGAGAGACATAGCGAGAGAGTGATGGGACAGAAGGAATAAGAGAGATGAGAAGAGCACACACAAACGAAGATGAAGAGATATAAAACAACGAACACAGACATTTTTTTAGGGTGTTTTGAAATAATGTCACTGTCTTCATTCAGCTCGGTTTCAGATGAGTGTGCTGGTAGTATCTTGAGAGTTGAATGACTTTATCAAGTCTGTGTGCAGGTGTCAATACTAAACCTCTGCCTGCAATGTTTATCTTTAGAGTCACTGGCCATAAATCAAGCCTGAAGGCTCAAGAGCTCTCTGCAAGAGAACAGCAAGTAATCTGTACGCTGTGAAGAAAAGAATTCAATCAGCTACTGGCAATCACCATAGCCCAGAAACTACAACAATCTGAAACAAAAAACAAACCCAAAAAAACAGGAATGACTCTAATCACAAACAAATTCAAGGATGCAGAGGAACTGTTTACATCAAGCTTGCAAACCCTACACTTGCAGAAGAATAAAGCCAACATAATGTGACTCAAACCCCACATTTCAACAACTTCAGTATCAACAAGTGAAATGCCTCAACATACATTCTTATGCAAAAGGTTCGACGCCTTGGTTGAATTAAAATAAAAATATGTGCACATTTTCTACAGAGCGCACACTTCTGCAATAGCGAGTCACCACTCAGTAAGATCTTCCCAGTTTCTTCCCAGGTTTTGAACATTTGGATGTACTTGTACCATTTCAAACAGCTGGGAAATGTTTTAGTCTGTCAGTGGTCAGATGCTATAGAATACACATTTCATACACATATCACAGGACCTTCTTGGCCTTCAGAGAAGGCCTGCTGACTACTGGGACCAAAAAATTTATATATGTCTATAATCTATAGTTCCCTCTGAATGTTTGACTGAATAATAGCAGTCACTCAAACAGCAGCAGCTTTGTTCTAGGATTCTTTACTGAGGAACAAAGTAAAATATAAGCTAATATAAGTGTTACAAGCAGCACATTGTTCAAGCTTCAAATGTCTGTTAATCTTGAATGGCCAAAAATGTCCAGGGTCATTCATATGGTTCTATAATACAGCCAAAAGCCAACTGGGGCACTACCAGATATTAGCATAGTCTTAAGAGTTTTTTCTTCATTTTTCCATTAAGTATGAACATGCAGCAAACTCCTCTTCATCTCTCCCCACATTATGAAATTTACTCTATTTGGATATTTACGTTCCAAAGCGTAAGGGTTGCTCTACTAGTCATGGTTCACCACTGCATCATACCATGCCTTCCTTGTTGCTTGTTGGATAAAATATCTGGGTAGACAGAGCACTTGATTTGACTGTGTGCAAAACACTGTTTCTGTTCAGGTTGTCCAATCATTATTCAGTTTAGAACAAAGCCAAGCACTATGCAAGACTGAACTTCAGTCATTTCCTAAACTGAAAACAAGGTGAAAGGTAGGATATGAATTAAATTCTGGGACAGGGGACATTGTTTATTTAACCTGTAGAAAATCCAAGGTATGTTGCATTGATTTCCTCTGAGAGGGGTGGTAGTAGCCTAGTGGGTAAAAGACTTGCATGTGACCCCGATGATCACAAAGTTCCAACTTTCAACCACTGTGTCCTTAAGCAATACACTTAAACCTCAGTTGCTCCAGGGGGACTGTCCTAATGGTCGTAAGTTGCTCTGGATAAGGGCATCTGCCAAATGCCACTTTACCTTTACCACAGAATTTCTACATAAATCTGTAGCGGTTGATGTCAGACAGCTGTCAGTCCTGCACAGTGCCTTGGAAGAATTCTGTCCTATTTCTCCTTATAGAACTGGTTCAACTTGCTGGTATTTCTGGTGGGTTTTCTTGCATGAGCTTCATGCTTCATGTCTTGCCACAACATCTTTTTATGGGATTTTAACTCAACTGCTTTCCTTGGACAACTGTCTGGTGTTTTAGGGTTGTTGTCTTGCTATAAGAGCCACCTTGAGCATCAGCTCACAGATGGAGCCTCTAAAAAAAGACCAGAATTTATAGCACCAACAAACGATGGAAAGCTGTCTAATGACAACAAAACAGTGTTAAACTACCACCACTGTGTTTCAGGGTTGACAAAGTTATTACGCTGGAATGCAGTGCTCAGCTTATGCCAGATGTAACGTTTCTCATTTAAATGAATAGGTTCTATTTTTTTCTGGCTCATGCAGGCTTTTTCTGGAAAACTTTAACCCTTTTGCAAGTGTGGTCGTATCTGTGGGAATTGCTGTGGCTGCAATCTCTCCTATGGGATTTGAACAAAGTATTACAATATTCAGCGAAACGCTGATGCAACAACAAGCTTTAATTCTACTCATTCATCAAATTTATTTTCCCACAACATAAATGTATCCCTAAAGCACAGGCAAAACATGGCAACACATGTGATACACGCCTGTGTTCATTAATGTCAGTTATGCCTGTCTGTAATCTGTACTGGCCAGTGTATTTTAGGTGTATGTAAAAATATTCTCTTGTGAAAAATTTGAATCATATCAATAATTGAAAAAAGCAGCGTCATAGCAGCTGTGACCAACGCTTCTGGTTTAAAACCCGCTTGACTAATTTGTGCTACTTATGTTTTATGCTTAACAAAGTCAAAGTGAATTGGCCTACTGCAAACGATCACAATGTCAACTGAAACCTAGTCATGAAAAAGGTACACTAGTGCTGCCTTATTCATTATTTGGGGTAGGCATCTCACTACATTGAGCTTTAACTCTGTCACCAATGTTGTGGAATGATTCACAACAATTTGAATAAAAAAATGACAGCATGGCATTTGTTGTGCTTATCTCAAATTTCAGAACTTTATCAAAACATACAAGTTGATAAAACAGGATCCATGATCTGATCTTGTTTGCATGTACTGCACTGACAGGCACCATGGCAGCTTTTCAGGGTGGACACTGACATTAGCCAATGTAAACGAGGCTTGGAGACCTACAGGTGTCACCCTGGAGTTCACTGTGATCTCTCAGAATATTATATGTCTTGCTCCTGAAGTTATTTTTGTTGGCTGACCACACAGAACGGGGACAGTGGTGTTGATTTTTCTCTGTTTGTACACAATATACCTGACAGTGGACTGGTGAAGTCTGTACACAGCACACCTGACAGTGGACTGGTGAGGTTTGTACACAATCTGCCCAACAGTGGACTGGTGAAGCCCAGATTCTTGAGAAATTATTTTGTATTTTGTAGTTCAGCTGGAAAAGCATTGACGACTGTTTGTTTTCAGAAATGCACTTTGACAAAGCTATGGAATACACCTCACAAACAAGTGTGGTGAAGAGCAGACCTTAATAATGAAGACTCAGGTTTATATATAGAGCCAGGTCACTCTCATTCACACCTGATTGTCCTGACCTTGTTTATCACCCCTGTACCAAACTGATCATACTAGAGGTTCACATTTAATGTTGAGTTACCGAAATGAAGATGATCATGCTGACATACATCTCTGATCATACCCCTGTTCATGAATCAAAACTGTTGTCCTGTTGACAAACCCATGCCCTCACCCACAACCCTGTTAACAAATCAAAACTATAACCCCTATATTTGAAAATCCTCACAATGCCTCTCAGCATGGGCAGAACACCACAGGATGGCAACCAAAAGGAATCAGGAAAAAAAAAAAACAGCTGAAAAAAGTCAGCCAAAAAATTTCTCTTCAGTCAAGCATGCATACATGTCCAAATACTAACACCAAAAACAAGAGGAAAATCTATCACTAAGACCATACATACACAGCTCTGTATTATGAGTCAATGCAATTGGAAGCATTTAGCTAAAGAAAATCTACTTTAGACAGCTCGTAACTACTTATTCTTGCCTAAAATGGGGATTATGCACATTATAAAGTGCATTATTAGACAAATTGGCAGTGCTAGCACATTTATAGATTTCTTTTTGTACTGTCCCTGTAAATCTAAATTAAAGAGAGCAATGTAATGTAATTTAGAATGATCTGCAAACAGCAGGTTACAGTTTCTCCTTATAGCTCATAATCATCTTTTTAGCTTTAATGAGGGAACCTTAAGTGTACAATAATAGCAACAACTTCACTGTCACGATACCAAGGAAGGTGCTGTATTTTAATTTTCATAGATGTCCTGGCTTGTCAACTCATTGCTGCATCCTCTAACAGATGACAGACTGGCTAATTTTATTGGATGAGGCTGTTATGGTGATGTTTTTTCGTGTAGAAACCCGTCCTCACACAGCTGTCCTCATATGGATTAATCAGCCATTAAAAGCACTGGCAGATGAAGTGAATAACGTTGATCATCTTGTTACAACGGCACGTCATGGGGTGGGATCAGGCAGCAAGTGAACAGTCAGTTCTTAAAGTAGATGGGTTGGAAGCAGGAAAACATAACGTAAGCCAGGAACACAGTGCCCGGGGAGCAGTGTGTGGGGACAGTACCTTGCTCTAGGGTTTCTGAGAGGTGCCACTAGCGGTTTTGGGATTCGAACCCACAACTTTCTGATTGCAGAGCAAACACCCTACCCACTAGGCCACCAGCTGCCCCACTCACAGGACTTAAATGGACCCGCTGCTGACTTCTTGATGCCAGATACCACCGCACACCTTCAGAGGTCTTGTGGAGTCCATGCCTTGATGACTCAAAACTGTTTCGGTGACACGCGGGGGATCTATATAAAAGTTAATCAGGTAGTTGTTATGTTATGACTGATAGGTGTATGTGTAAGTTCTGGCAGACTTGCAGCAGAGTGTGCAGCTGTGGATGAAATGATCCTAATGGTTTAATCAAACGAGTTTATGTGGCTTTAATTGGATGTTGCTTTAATAATAATGACTGTATTTTCGACTCAGTTTCATTATCTACGAATTACAACTTATTTTCCAGAGCAATCACTTCAGACTGCAATGAACATAGAGGAGTTAGGGTGAAAAATTACCACAGAGATTAGGAGTACATATCAGCTAAACAGCTAAAGAACATATCAGCTAAACAGCTTTGGGTGCAATCTCTTCCCCCAAACATCAACTCAATTATGAGTTGATCTACATATGACAATCATTTTGAAAATTTGAATAACCCCTTAAACTGCATTAGTTAAACTTGATGCATTTTATTCAGTAACTATTATGAAAATGTAAAAATGTAAGAACGGAAGTGTGGACACACATGCAGAACCATAAGGTATTCTCATTTAGGTTTTCCTGTTTGAAAAGGACATTTGTGAGACAAATGATGGCATCTATGAATTTTCAGGTTTCTTAAAACGTCCTTCAAATCTTGTTATAATTAGAGAAGACCAGATTAAACGCATCACATTTTTGCATCTTCCTTCAAGCATTTTTTTCAACCCAGTCCTCAAGGACCCTCAGACGGTCCAGTATTTTGCTCTAAGCCAACACTTAGGGGATTCATGTGAACTGATCTTGGGATGTGTGTGTGTGTGTGTGTGTGTGCGTGTATGGTCAAAAGATAAGTAAAGATGTCTCACTGACCTCCCCAGTTCTCCAGGCTGAAGAGGTTGTTGAAGTTGTGAGCCACATAGGGGGCGATTTTTTTCAGGTCGTGTGTCCTCACGCGGGTGGCCAGCAACGACTGGTGGGCATCTCTGAATGTCGTGTCCATCAACAGCAGACCCTGGTGTTGTCTCACAGCCCGCGCAAACCCCTCGGGACCCTCCCTCAGAAGGAACTCACGGAAACCAGCCGGGGGCTCACCTGTTATGCACACAAGCGCATGTTGGAACGGTGGATGTAATATCTTACTGATAAATAAGAAACTAAGATTTCACAGCAATAACTAATATGCATGCATGTACACACACACGCGCATACATGTGCACAAGCACACACGCGCGCGCGCACACACACAAACACGCACGCACGCGCACACACACACACACACAGCCAGCAACAAACACACACACACACACAGCCAGCAACAAACACACACACACAGCCAGCAACAAACA